>JAPMOR010015275.1:240994-299481 GCA_026543865.1 Argiope aurantia
CCTCCGCCATATCCGCCAGAGGAAGCACCTCCGCCATATCCGCCAGAAGCAGCACCTCCGCCATATCCCCCATCACTGCCACCACCATATCCTCCGCCGCCGACATCGCCGCCACCATACCCTCCGGCATCGCCTCCGCCGTATCCTCCTGCAGCTACTGCAGTTCCTCCGCCATAGTTGGTTGCGTCGGCAATCAAGTCAGAGATAATTTTTACAGCTTCCTTTTCTTCTTTGGTGATTTCGGCTTCTTTTGCTTTCGCTTTCTTGGCCGCAATATCACCGGCCAACAGAGCTACTGCTATAAACCACACAAAAATCTGCAAAAAAAAAGTTTTTGTAAAGAAATCGCACACATTATAAGAAAGAAACTTTTTTAAATATTTATTTATTCTTTTTAAAAAAAATAAACAACATGAGAATACATTTTAGAATGTTTCAATTTACAATGAAATTGCAACACCTGCAGTTCTTTAAAGTTTGCATTCTATTTAAATTTCTACTTATAATAAAGGAAAACGTATGAACGAGTGTTAGCCCTCTACAGGTTAATTGTTTGACCCAGGAATTAAATATGGAAAATACATTTTCTTAGAGCTGTGTATGCACACCTCGAAATAAAATTATTTTTGAAATTTTTAATAAAATTTTAATGAATTAAAAATTAGGTGGGATGGTATTTTCCACGATAACTTCCGAAAATATTATTGCACAAAAACGATTTTTACGTCATTTAAAAATTTAAATAATTGTTTTTTAATGATTTCAATTTAGTTGTTATGCATTCCTCTCGGAAGATTTTTTTTGTATAGTGTTTTACATAACATTTCATTATTTCGCTATTTAAACAGTTTTTATTGTTTCATCAATTATTTAGTTGTATATTTTACATTGATAAAAGTAAACGAAGAACGATTCTGCGTAATGAACATGAAATCTTAAATATTTACCAAAAAAAAAAGACTTTTAATATTTACATGTATTTACATTAAGCTATTTTACAATCAACTTTATCTTGTATGGAATAAAAAAATATTTGTTTAAAATCAATCAAATTAACTAACTGCAGACTTTGTAATTTGCTACATATTTAAAGACAAAGTTCGCCTTCAATCTGTTAGATTTAAAAAAAGGTAAAATAGAGTAGAAGTAAGAATGTTCGAAAGATCGCAACATTTCAGCACAACATTTCAACATTCAACTTTAGAGAATCAGTCTGGTCTGATCAGATTGTTCTTGCAGTCAGTCTAGTCTTTATTATAATAAAATTAATGTATTCTTTTATTGAGAAAAAAAAAATTTTTTTTTATTTTTTTTTTAAGATTGCTATACTGAAGCAATGTATGATGATGACAACTTTCATGCTTTCTATTTTATTATTTGATTTTTCAAATTCTATTTTTATTTCAAGTAATTATAATACGACTACTTATTCCTGTTTAAATAATACAGACTGTTTTTAGACAATTGCTTTATAATAAAAATGTCTTGAGTTTTGTTCTGAATTCAAATAAAGTCTCTCCATTTTTCGCGGCTTTCACTTTTAAGTTAATTGTTGACACTAAATTCTTTTAAAAGCAGAATAATTTAATTTTATGTATTAATATTAAAACAGGAATTTTCCTTCCTGATTTTTTAAATTTTATTTTAGAATATTTCTTTTTTTTACAGTCAACATTTTTTTGCATATTAAGGAATTCCAACTAAGATCTTGCTGCCATTAATTTTAAAATGTAAATAGAGCAAGTGTCTAGGATTAACCGGACAGTTTTGGTTTCCTACTTTCTTTTATTGCTTGAACTTCCGCATTCAATATCTATAAGGTTTCAAGCTACAATTACGAAAATCTGACCTCTTAGAAACTGAACCAAATAATTATAGTTTCTCATTACCTGCCAAACATCTTAATCGTCACATGGTTAACAATTGAGCTATTTTTATTTTCAAATGTTCTTTAATTAACCAAACTAATCACATATTTATTTATTGGAAAAGAAGAGATTAGGCAACTTGTCTATAAATAACTCGATTGACAGCAATCAACCATTTGGAGCCGGCTTAATCACCAAGTATCCCAATACTATAAAAATATTACTCTTTAACCCCAATAAAACTTCTACTTTTCCATCGGTCAACAATAGCAAGAGAAGGAGCAAGGTCCGTTTTTACTGATGCCCTAATTTGCAACGTTATCAGCAACATCAGTTCTGGTTTCACTTTCATCCTTTGTGTCTACGACCGCAGTTGCAGCATTTCCCGCCTTTTCGAATCATTGTTCGAATCAGCGAAGCGAGAAGATATTTAGCTCTTTCTTTATATATCGTCCACGTTTCTTTTTTTTTTCTTTATTTTTTTCTACTTTTAGATACAAAGGAGTTAATAATGCAAAAATGATTTCTTTTTTTATCATTGATATTATCATTCTATATTTCCCGATTATGAATAAGGATTGAGTTCAAAAGAGAATTTTGAATCTTAGAATAAACTAACAATGAAGAGTCAAAATGTATGAAAATAACCCAGAAGGAATTAAGTAACCGCAGGGAATAAAAATAAATGCGGAAATCATGCCAACAGAGACAGAAGTTTAATAAATTTTTAAAGAGAAAAGTTTTGCTGATAATTTGATGAATATTAATTACGAAAACTTAGTTGGAGAATTTAATCAAAATAAAAATTTGTGAATATGATTTCATTTTTATATTGTCGAATTCATTTTGACTAATATGTAGCATATTTATTTGATTATTTGTTCCAAATGCAAAAATCCCAAAAGGAATGATATATGATAAGAACCGTATTTAATACATGGATAATATAAACATAAATTATTGACATTATTTTAATTTTATATCTATTAATTCAAAAATTACTTATCGAATGTGGAAACAATTTTTGAAATGAATAAATTTTAAGATTCAAGTAAAGTTTATGCAAGTTAATCTTTGAAATTTTTGTGCTGAAATGAAAATTCAGAATTAGTATAAGTATGAAGTAAAAAAAAATTAACTAATAGCTCATATGAACTAGTGCATATATTATTTCGAAAAATAGAATATGCAAATACTATTTGTTGAATATAATGAGATTTTCTAGATAAAAGATTCTATGATGATTATTTAAAATATTTTAATAACTTATCGTCATCTTTCTCATATAAAGTATATGACTCTTTATATTAAACCTGTTTTGTAATAGGACAACGAAATAGAGGATATAACAATTTCACAATCCTATCAAGCATTTTAACAATGAATAATAAAAATTAAATACTAAAAATTTTAAAAAATTAGATAATAATCGGCTTTAAATGTAAATTTGAATATGCATCTTTTTAAAGAAAAATATTTTTAGCTCATTTTATTTTAAAAGTTCTAGTAATTTCATTAATATATTTAATTATTATTTTAATAATTATTTATCTAGTATTCTATTAATATATTAATATCAACTCTAAGATGCTCACTTGAAAATTAATTTTTTAGTAATAGCTTCAATTTTTTAAAAATACCATCAGTATTCTGCATTTTGAAACTATAAATAAGATTTTATGGAAATAAAAGCAGAATTCAGTTAATTAATTAACAGTAAAATTTGTTCATCACAAGAAAAATAAGATTATTAAAACAACATTATAAGAAATAAGTTACAAATTTACACTGGCTTTATACATAGAAATACCATATCAGCAATTAATTAATCAATGTACAATATACATAACATAATATAAATAAACCATGACATATAAACCCTTGAAAAGGATACCTCGTTTTTACATAACACAGTTCTGAAAATTTCCGAAGCTAATTGTAATATTCTCGATCACAAAAGTCTTTTTTTAAAAATTAAAATAAATTTTTTGGATCCGTTAAAAAGTATGATTTTATGAAATATTACATTTTATATACGTTATCTCAATTTTAAGAGCTTTGCTGAAAATATTATATTAAAGCAGATGAAAATGAGGAAAAGTATTAAAAAAATAATTATGAAAGAATTATTCTCAAGAACACTTAAATTTTCTTTTGAAATCTACATTAAAATGAGATTATATCTTACATTTTTAATAAATAAGAACGATTTCTATTGATTTTCAATTGCTATTTTTTCTAGAAATTAACATCTTTTCATTAACTGAAATTTATTTCCATTAATTTATATACTTCTTATCATTAAAGAATGGGTATTGTAAGAAAATACTAATGTTAAAATTATAATCTTTTTTAAGAAAATAATTTTTTGAAACATTTGATTAAAATTAGCAAATTATAAACAGATGGGAATTTCAAAGATACATTTAATAGATTATCAAAAATGTAATAACTTTTATCAATAATCTTCTTACATTTTTTTTCTATAGACATGATATATAAATTAGTTTTTTTTATTACAGTTAACGTTAATATCATTCCAATATTAATTCGATGAACAAAAACGAATTGGTATGGGATCTAAACCATTGCCATTCCTTAAGAGTAAAATCGAGGTATCCTGCATCGAATGGAGCACTAAGATGAATATCCAAGAGAAGGAACATCCAAAGAGTTCACCTACCTTCCGCGATGCCATGTTCGCAGAAGAGATCACAGAAGATGTTTGAATGTCCACTGATGCTGCGGCTGGCCTTTATATATGCCACAACGAGCCAGAACAAAAGCATGAAAATCAAGTTGGATGCAGCTCCCCCCCCCTTCTCTGGACCTTTTTTTTGTTTTTGTTTTAAAGTAGCACCCTCAATCTCCGCCTCCGTCAAAATTTTCGAATCATCCCAACAGCCAATCGCCATTCTGTTTCAGGTTTTGGTCTAACTAGGTTAGCAGGACCCTAGTAAAGCACGCACACTCGGCTCTTCGTTTGTTTGATGATATTTTAGTTTCCGTTATTATTATTATTTTTTTACTTTGCTCTTTGCTTTTCCCGCCCGCGGGAGTTTAATCTTTCACCTGTAGTGTTTCTGATGACGTAAAAAACTGGGTCTGATCCCTGCTTTCCCTTTTAAAACAATCCCGGTTCTTTCCTAGAGTTCTAACCTGTTTCGCCGAATGTCCATTCTTAGATATCTAAGGTTGTTGTTTTTTTTATTCATTTGAGATTAAAGAAGAATATCCCCCTTTAACCTGAGATACAGTGAATGTCAGTTGTAAATTAAGAACGGATTCTGATTTTATTGATCTTTTTTAAATTTCCAAACTGTTCACCATTTTCCCTCTGAAATTAAATGATTCTTTTGTATCAAACGATTTTTTCTTTTATTCCGATATTTTGTCATAGATATATGTATTAAAAAACAACTGCACATCACAATTTATTCTTGTAAATTGTTTTTTAATATTTCCATTCGCATTCACAGAAGTTGGAGAGTCGTGAGAATAATTTACAGCTAAGTGATTCGCAGAAGACTAAAAAAAAAATTTCGATTGTACCAACATTTATGGAAATTTTTTTGCATGATAGTGTTTCCTATAATGGTAAATGCAGTAATCATTTCTTAGCATAAAATTAGTTTCATGCTTCAAACAATCACATAGTATAAAATTTGTTTTTTGGGCCAAACGATTTTTTCATTAGAAAAGAACAATTCTACATAACAATTTATTCTTTTGAATTATACTTTTTATATTTATATTCTGAGGTTGAAGAACTGTGAGTATAACTTATAGCTATCAGAATTTGTTCCAAAAATTAATGGAATTTTTTTTCCTGGATTTTATTTTTTCATTTAACTGCATTTGTAACAGCCGCTTCTTAGTACGAAATCAGCTTTTTTATTTCTTATTTGATAAAACATTTATTTAATATATAAATTAATTTTGACTAAACGTTTTGGGCCTTCGATAATTCTGTATGAATTCCTTGATAGTTAATTTTCACTCAGTTATTAAACATCATAAATGAATCTTCAATGCAAATTATGGAAGAAAGCTTTTATGAAGAATGATTTACGAAAAATTGCTTTTATAATACTGTAAAGAGCAGAATCAGTTTGGGTAAAATTTAGTGCTTATTTGTTGTTTAATTATATTTTCATGCAGAATAATCTTTCAGTAGAGATATTTTCAAGCTGTATATAATATAATTATTCTTTAAGCTTATAGTAAACTTTGGGAGGTTTCATTTTTGATTTTTAAATGTTGATTTTGAAATAAAATGCTTCAAAATAGATCCGAAAATTCTGAGACATCCATAGAAAATGAAAATCATATTTATTTAAAATAATTTGATGTAGTTATTAAATGTTGCCACTCAGATATACATTTTTTTAAAAAATTCTCTCTAATATATGGCTTGGAGATTTTTAAAAAGTAAATATTAAATGTTCAAAATGGCAAAAACATTGGGATTCCCCCAAAATATTCCGAATTGTCCATTTTATATAATCTAAATATTTTACATTCCATTTTATTTAAACCTTTTCTTTCCAGATTTTCTGTGGAGCTCTAAAAAATATCAATTTTTTTCTTTTATTGCTATGTCCAAATAACTTAAAAATTGTAACAAAGCAAAATGATGACCATATTTTAGAAATTTGATTACAGTAAATACACATATTATTTCAATGTTTGGCTTAATAATAATAAAATATTTCGGTGATATGTTAAGTTAAATAAAATTCGATAAAATTTCGTGCAAAATTATGGCACAACACATAGAATTGATTAGCTAATATAATATTTAGAAATATATTTGAGATTGCCAGTGGCAAAACCGAGTAAATCTAAATACTGAAAATGAGTAAATCAAAGTATTGAAAAATTGACGGGAAAATTGAGATGGAACGATCATAATAACGATGCGTTTAATGATTTAAGGAAATGATTCAATGATTCAAGGAAATTGTATAATTGATCGTCTGAATACTTCTTTTGTTTATGAATGATTTACTAGTCCCTTTGGTTACCAGCAGTTTGCTCATCATATTAGTAATATAAATTTAGTTATGTCAACCAACTTTGACGAATTACATTTTATTACAGCAAAAGAAAATGCTATTTTAATTACTTCATTATTTTACTTGCATAATAATTCTGAATGATTGATATATTAGCAAAGTTGGAAGTTTATTAGAGAAATCGGTCCATTTGTACAGGGTGGGAATTCTGCTAAGTTTGTGTAATTGAAGGTCAGTTTGGAGCAGATGACCATTGACGACGTATCTAGGGAGCAGTACTCTTCATTTGAAATAAAAATTCCGAAGCATTTTAGTGTTGTGGTTGGGGACCTTTGTGAAGCTTTTCTCGCGTAGAGAATATACCGCGATGTATTATTTCTAAGATTTCTCTCGAAATTGTGGGAAGTTGGAAGGTTACAGGCGGCAATTCTCGACTTATCTAGGAGACATAAGTTTTCATGTGAAACAAAAATTGTGAAAATTTTAGTGGCTGGAAGTGGTAGAGATTCTTTAGTTTTTCTAATTAATTTAAATATATACATTGCTATGTGAATACTTATTTGCAAATGGAAAGAGTGTAAACACACTTTTATCAAAAATGAAATAATTTTACAAAAACGTTTGACAGATATTTCCAGAAAATTCAATGCATGCATTTTAATTTTTTTGATTCCAGAGTTAACTTAAATTATGAAATTAAAACACACACGCGCGCGCGCGCGGGCACACACACACACTTATTAATAAAGATAGAGAGGCAAGGAAGCAGTAAAAATGTGATAAAAATCTATCTTCAATAAAAATAAAAAATTGAATTTTGTGAGCCTAATAATATTGTAATTTGAAGCTAACAATATTGTAAAACTAAGAAAATTTAAAATTAACAAAACTGTAAAGTATAGCATTTTTCGTATTTAAAAATAAGTTGAATCCTAATTTTTGGAATTTTAAAAAAATGGATACGTTTTTTTAAATTTAATTTAGTTCAAATAGGGAGAGTCATTTTTTTAAATAATTCTTACGTGTGTTAGATTACAAAATATATAAAACTAAGACTCGATGGATTTATGAGAAATTTCAGTTTTCCTAAATATAATGGCATTAGGTAATGGATATTCCTTTTAGAAATCGTGAATCAAGAATTATTTTCTTAAGTATCCGATAGATAAGTATCCGTAGGATCAGTACAAGTCAAGGCTGAGGAGAAAAAAGAAAATTTTGCATGCTTTCTTTGCTTTCCAAATGATTTAAGTAATACATTATCATTATCATTTCTTGAATCTGAAACGATAATTAAATAATATATTTCAGCATGAACAGTGATGATTTAAATATTCGCACAACTCATTCGTTATTTAAATAGTCGTTTAACATTTTGCATTGAAAGATAGATGAATTCTCATGTTCCTCTTTATCTTTTACAAATGAAAAAGAATGCGTTCGTGTTGCCACTTTATAGATCAGATTACAGTTGCCAAATTTAGTAAAAGTATATTTGGAAAACAAAATGGGTATTTTGGGAGAAAATTAAAAGAATTTTAATAAATTATAAATTGAGCAAGATATTGGGTTTTTTTTTCCGAAATAACTCCTGAAAATATTATTGCACGGATCTTTTTATACATTTTTTTAAACTCAAAGAAATTATTTATTTAATGCTTCTAAATTATTTGTTTTGAAATTTATTCTGAATTTTGTCATTAAAATTTTTTGTGCTATTTTGAACAATACATTTCGTTGTTACAATAAAATTCAAAATATTTCTCATCATCGATTATTTAAAGAGAAAAATTTTGCTATTTAGTAATTAAATATTCGAACCGATTTATGAAATTGATAAATTATTAAATATTAAAATTTAGTTGGAGAATTTAATTAAAGTAAAAATTTGTGAATATGATTTCATTTTTATATTGTCGAATTCATCTTGATTAATATGTAGCGTATTTATTTGATTATTTGTTTCAAATGCAAAAATTCGAAGAAAAATGATATACAATAAGAGCAGTATTTAATACATTGATAGCATAAATTTAAACTATTGAAATTATTTTAATTTTAGATCTATCAATTTAAAAAATACTTAGCAAAGGGGAGGGGTGGATAAGTTTTTGAAATGAATAAATTTTAAGATTCAAGCAAGGTTTATGTAAATTAATCTTTTTAATTTTGTGGCTAAATGGAAATTTAGCATTGAAATAAAAATGAAGTAAAAAAATTAACTAATAGCTCAAATGAACTAGTGCATATATTATTTTGAAAAATAGAATATTCAAAAACTAATTGTTGAATATAATGCAATTTTTTAGATAAAAGATTCTACGATGATTATTTAAAATATTTTAATAATCGATTCATCAAATATTTAATAGCGTCATTTTCTACTATTGTTGAGAGCTAAAGAAATATTATGTTTAATATATGATGCATAAAGAATTAAAGAATCAAATGAAACATAAAGTATTTATATAAAACATAAGTAAAAATATTGTGTATTTAGAAAATATATAACATTGACAGTTGCATTTTCCCTAACATTTTGATGTCACGGGACTTGAATATAATAGAAAGGTTTGCATGTGAAGTAAACAGAATAAGTGTAAGGATATTAAAATAAGACGACTAAAATATTATTTACAATTGTATTTAAATATATTTCATTAAAGTAAGCAAAAATATCATAGTTATTTGAAAGAAATTTAAATGAAATTGAAGGTAACCAATATTCTCGGTGAATTAGTTAGTCACTGTCGGCCAATATTAAATGAAAATAAATAAAGAGATTAACAAAATTATACTGAGTTATTAAAAAGAGTTTTAAAGAATTAACGCGAAACACGAATTATAATTTCATGCTATTTATTAAATCATTTACTTAATCTTTTATTTTTCTTTTTCTCTGAGGAATTTCGATTATTCAATGACTGTCTACAAATTATATTTTAAATATATTTTTGTTTAGAAAAAATGCCATTTTGTAATAGCTGCTTAGAAACCAACAACTTTGATTACATCGAGTTCGTTGAACTTTTAAAAAAGATGCTCCATCCATTTCTGTTCTGTTTATTACTTTCTTGTTACTTATTATTCTGTGGAACCCATCTGATCCAGTTGAGTCCAATTACTGTGTTAGATCAACTTTTTGGATTTCCTCTTATACGAAGCATACGTGAAGAAAGTATAATAATCGTTGAAAAATTCGACCTTGAAATTTTGGTATATCTCTACATTTTAGATCAACCTGACAGATTTTTGGATTTATGACTGTCTGTCTGGGAACACGATGACTCAAAAATGCATTAAGCTAGAGCAATGGCGTTGGTTATGTAGTTTTAACATAAAATTTGGTGATTTTTGCCAAAAGTTGGATAAATTACGGCGTATGGAAAGACGCCTTTTTGTCTGACAACATGTATGTGAATTCTATAATTTAAAAATGCAAAAGATCCCTTAACAGAATGAAGTTTGATATCTAGATTTATCATTAGAATTTTAGATGTGTAAGAAAATTTGTACCAAATTTGTCAAAGAGGCAAAAGTTTTTGGTATGTATATTTTCATGCATGTGAATACGATAACTTAAAAACCCCACTGACTTAGATAAATGGAATTTAGTATACAATCTTTGGACAAACTCATAGACTTTTATCAAATTTTGGATCCAATCAGTGGAAAGGAAGACGTTAAAAATGCATGTTCAGTTTCCTCCATTATATTAAGACGCACTAAGCGCCCCATGCTGCATTTACATACTTTGAAATTCGACAAAATGATATCATTTACGCTTTTGGATTGCTGTGATCTTAGACTGTTTGTTAATTGACTTTAAGAAATGTATATTTTTTATATCTGCAAACTACAAACTTTACAGGGCTTCTGTCATGTTGATCAGTTTTGCTTCAGATTATTTTACGTATTAACATTGAAAGAAAGCTTGGCTTATTACTTTCTCATATACGAAATGTACAAAAGAGAAAGTATTGTAATAGTAAAATCCGAATTCGAAATTTTGAGGAATGCCTTGGAACCGAATGTACTTGAAGCCGAGAAAAGCATTTCTCAAATTGTGTCTGTCTGTCTATCAATGAACATGGTAACTCTAAATTGCTTTGAGCAACAGCAATGTAATTGAAAAAGTAGTTTTGACACTACGAAATTATTACCTAATCTTTTCACAGGAAATCCGACTATCCAAATGTAGATAAGCGTAAATTCTTATTAAATTTGGAATCAAATCCATCAAAGTGTTGATCCTCGGTCGATTTGAGTATTTGCATGCATATAGGCGCTATAACTCAAAAAATAAGCGATTTAAGAAAAGGAAATTTGGTATGTGATCTTGTTATTAAAATTATAGTTCTGTGACAAATTTTGATTTCTCTCGATTAAAAAAAACATTCAAAATGAAACCTCGGTTTTCTTCTGTGTATTACGAAGCAGAGAATTCTCACATGCGGACTGAAAAAAATATAGGGGGTTGTGGAGATCATATATTTTTCTTTTTGGTGGGGCGATTTCATCTTTATAATGAAATGTACGAGAAAGTTTTGGTACACCATTTCCTCTGATTTTTGTTGTTAAGCCTAAATTTGTCTCAGAGTACGAAACTGGAATATAAGAAATGTCAACTATCTGAGCTGCTCTTTCGACTTTACGCCATATTTTTATTTATTTATATTAATTTATTTTTAATCATCCTATATCATTTGATTTCAGTAGAATTATAACTTTCATTATTGAGTAAATTGAAACTAATATTCCCCTCATTTTTCTTAAAAGAAGTGAAATAAAATCAGGCAAAGTTCATGGAAAATTTCTTTGCAATTTCTTTATTATTATTCTAGAAATTCGGGTGAAAATATAAGAATGTTTTTTGAACGGATACGTGTCGTTTTTGCTGAGAATTTTTTGCTGAGAACCAAATCTATCTCTATATAATAACTTGGTAGGTCTCAGTAATTAATCAGTAAATGAATGTACAAATAATAGACGTGTAGTCTTTGGTTACTTACTACATATTAATGTCCATATAATTAGTTGTTTATTTTGAGTCTTGGAATGTTTCGGTTTAGGGTTTTTCGTATACTCTCACATAAATCACATAAATTCATAATTTTAATCACAAATATCCCCTCTCAATATTACAGATAAGTTCATGAAACTTTTTTTTCTGCATTTTTATTATTATACATAATGCATTTTTTTAATTGGACATTTTGACCAATCTTCTTTAGTTTTTGAGTTATTTTTGCAACTTTCTTATTTCGCCACTAGGCAGTCTCAATAATCCTGTCGATACTGCTACATTCAGTGGTGGCGGGGTGGTCGGCTGTACGCAAGAAGAAGAAGGCAGTCTCAATAAATTCAACATAGTCACTTTGCTTACAGTGCGTGCTATTTCTTTGTCTTTGTGAGTCATCATTTTGAATTTGAAAAGCTTGAAAGGACTTTAACGATCAGCTGTACGTCTTTAGTTTTCTTATTTTTGAACTTTTTCCTAGTAATAAATAAAAATGATAATTAGTCTAAAATATAAATTTCAAAATCATATTTATTCATAAAATTTCTTATCTTTTTAACAGGAGATCGATTAAACTTTTATTTTCTAATGAGTCGTCTGATGATTATTTGATGCCTAATTTTATAGCTATTATCAGATGTAATTTTTAGTCAAAGTATTATTTAAAATAAACTCTTCTGGAAATTAAATAAAATTCACTTATACTTTGGAAGGAGGAACAATTACCATTACAAGAGATATAAAAATATATGCAATTATTTTATACTGATGTGATTTCCTTATATTTATTAAATAAATATTTAAAAAACAAGAAATTGAATTTCATAATTTCTTAAATTTCATAATTCAAGAATTTTTGAATTTCATAATTTCTAGGAACTATTATTCACTATTCAACATACATAGCGTTGCTATGGGTATAAAATTTCATTTCTATAAAAATAGACTTATATGAAATGTTATAATACATAAAACCTCTTATTGTCTGAATTTTTTTTATTCAGATGAAAAGGTTCGTCGCATCAATTAATTTTAAATTCTGGTAGTTTCTCAAAAAATTACGAAGTATAAGAAAAGATTTTTAAATATCACCAAAAGCTTAATTTTTACATAATAATAATTATTCAATCAGTCATTGCTTGCATTCATTTAACATTAGGAATTTCAATTCACAGCTAAATAAATAAAATTATTTAAAACATCTATTATTTTTATAAAATAGGAATGGCAAAACATATGATAAAATAATCTTTTTTTCGTATATAAAAGCATACTTTTTATTAATATGCATTTTCTGTGTAAATAATTGTCAATGAAGCATACAATAAAATCTTGATAGTGGTTCTTAGTAACTGTGCGAAAAACATGAAGAATATTTTTTAAGAAATTAGATTTTTATCCAGTACAATCATTTATGTATATTTACGCTTTGAGACACCTTAAAATTATTCATTTTTAGAAAACTTGATCTTAATATAGATAAAAAATAATGTGGGTATATTCCACGTTTTTTTAAAAACAAACGAGCCAAATACAATACTTATTATTTTAAACAAACGAAACAATATTTAAACTTTTCAAAATGCGAAAGCTGATTAAATATTAAATTAATTAGAAATTAACCAAAATTTTGCCTCTTTTCGCAGTAACTTCAGAACAAATTATTCCACAACAAATAATTTTTATGCCGTTTTAAATAAAAAAAATTGTTTTTTATACTATGTCAATGCCATTTCCAGGCATTTCCTAATAAAATATTGTTAATTTTCCAAAATTTAGTAAATAATTGAATGGCTACAGACGATTTTGAAATAAGGAAAATTATAAATAATTAATTGTTAGGGATTGACTAAATTGAATTACTCTACCTAGTTTATAATTTCTGTTTTATTTTTATTAAATATTTTGGGCAACATTTGTTTCTTTTAAAAGAATTTTGAAGTTTTTTTATTAAAAATAAGACGGCAGACGATAGAAAGATTTTGTTTTATAAAATATTTTAAATGAAATAAATTATTTACTGTTGACTCCGTAGAATGATAAAATTAAACAGCTTCTTACTATTTCGCATACGACGCGCGTTAACATTTTGGTAATAAATACTGAATACAAACAAAGGTTTTAATGGATATTTTTTTGTAACAATGAATCAACCTTTAACTTTTCATGCATGAAAATTCTATTCCGAATAACTCTGGATATTTCAACTAGTATGTTCCTATAAATAAACGATAATTAACAACTAAAACTTCTTCGACTAATTTTTGTGACATATTATGGTGAGTGACAACAAAGAGATTTCATGTCCAACCAACCAGAGAAAATGTCGGCACACTTTTTTATGGACGGTTGTGGTTAATACGCCCACTAATTTCAAAACAACGGAAAAAAGTTCCTGTTGCAAAAAAAGGGGGGGAAAGGTGTTGAAATGTTATGTTTGGAAATAAATAAATATCTCTGTTTTCGATGACCGTAGGAGTTTGAAAATTAGGCCGAAAAACATCCTCTACTATGCAATAACATGGGTGTATCATAAGCAGTTTTTGACTTGGTGTGGAATGAAAGTAAGGTGTAAAATTTATTTAATGCAATTTTAAAATTTTTGAAATTTTAATTTAAATAACTTTTGCATTTTTTTAATTTTTAAAATTTTTATGTAAACGCTCATGACATGCAAATCTGTCGTTAATAGTCGCTTACCCCCTTATATTTTCGAGAGAAATCGAAGAACACTATTCTCTCTATGCTTTCTGCATAGCAAAAAAAAAAAAAAAAATTCCAGGACGAATCGTGGCTCCGATTTTATCAATTTTTATTTCTATTAAAAACGCATGACTTTTAGATACGCAATCAATGGCCGAACACACCTTCCCGTCCCCTCTCCCAATTTTCCTGAGATTTCGCAAACTAAAATGTAGACACAGCGCCCAGTCTCAAAGAAGTAGACCGACTTTGCCACTTTTATTCGTCAAATGATTTCATCACTTTGCTTGCATAGCTAACAAATTAGAATGCTAAATAATGATGTCAATTTCTTTTGCCATGCTATTTCTTCCTACATTTTGACAGTATTTATATATATCACTGCAGATTACATTGGAAACAAAAAAGTGAGATTATAGGAGAAAGATAGATAGATAGATAGAGCGAGCGAGAGAGAGAGAGAGAGAGAGTGAAAGTGAGAATTAACAAAGGGCTACTTATTCAATATAGGGAACAAGAATAAGGCTATTAAAATAAAAAGTTCTAATGTCTATCACAATCAAATTGCTTAAAAATACATTTTTTAAGCGAATCAGGAACAAAATGAAAGATATGCATAAAAGATTTAACGGAAAAGAAACACAACCTCTGTTTTTGGCGTGTCAACTAATCAGCAAAGGTGGAAAGGTGTAAAATAATATTTTGTAAATAATAAAAATAAATGTAGAATAATATATAAAATTTTGAAAATAACAGTAGGAAATGTTGCAGCACTGTAGATGAGTATTTGGTCTTAATATACATATTTTAATGATGCTATACAATTTCTCATCACGGCCGTGTAATATGCACGGAATTTGTATTCCAAACCTTTGAGATATTCTTTACGTATTTTAGAAATATCAGAACTCTTATAACATTAACAACTTGTTGCATAGGATAATATTTTAGCATCTGATTTCAGAAAGTTATTATTCATATGCTATTATTATTATTATTTAAGTGCACGCTTTCATCTTCAAAGTGGTTTCTGAAAGTTTAAATTAGATATTTTGGAGTATGTTCCTTTTACAAATAGTTCTTCTAGAATGTTACCTACATTTAGAAGAGCCCCACTTTTAAATTAATCTGATCTCTGCTGCTTGAAACGGTTTTGTGAATTCAAAAGATATATTAAAACCATTGTGTTAAGTACAAATGCAATCTTCTTTCCCGATTTTGAAAAGAGGTATAATTTTTTTCAACGTCATGAGTATAATTCTAATAACAGACTTGACAAGATCTGAAATGTTCTTTTATATCTCTATTACAAATGTAAGACTTCATATCTGTCCACGCCCTTAAAGTGCATAGAAAGTTTCAGATTTGCATGAAATTTATTTTTGCTATTCAAAAAGAGACATGGATAATATGTAAGACCAATTTGCTTTAAAATTAATAAAAATGTATTGAAAAGAGATTTTTTTGTAACATCGGAGTATTTCAAAAGGATTAAGAAAAAAAATTAGGTAATTATTACGATTCAGAGTTAAAGAAATCAAATTATGTGATATATTTTTCTGAAATTTCTCAAGGTAAGTGACTAGGTTCGATGTGAATTTTTGAAAAGTATTAAAAAATATATTTTCGAATTTTCGTATAGAGCAGGTTGGGAGATATCTATAAAATAAAATTACACAAACGAAAAGTCAAAATTATTTTTAAAATCGAAGAAATGTGTATTTTTTGGTTAAAAAATGTATAAAACAAAAACCTTCAAATAGTTATAATTTTTAATAATTTGGTTAATCATATAACTTATTAAAAATCATTCATGTAACTTCATTTATATATTACCTAGTTCCCAAACTAAAAATTAAGCTGTAATATAATGCAATCTTTGATTTCTGAGATTCGACTGATATATTTAATGGAATTTTCAATTATGAAGCATTAAAACAACTATAAAATCTTTCTAAATGAATAGATTATTTATTCCGTTGTTGAGAAACTGCAGAGCATGCTGCGAAATTAGTATATTAAATTTGAATAAAAAATACGAACTTGATTTTAATTTAGGAAGATTTTGTAAAATTTTATCGAAATTCAAAATTTGAGGAAATAACATCTAAAAAAGAAAAATGATATTACAACATGAATTATGAAAAAAAAAAAAATGAAAATTAATTAAATATTCCAAAGAAGGAATTTATGAAACAAAATTCAATTGGTTTTATAAAGAAAACTTCAGAAATTAAGAAAATTCATTCAAAAATAATTTGATATTTCTGCCAAAAACAAACAAGCAAACAATTCGACAAAGTTATTTACCTTAATCTGTAATTGAGTAAATTACTTATTAAAAGTTATACTTTATACTAAATTAAGGGTTAATACTAAAATGAAAAATAAACCAAATTATCATATCCTGATATAAATAACCACTTCTAATAACAAAAATGAATGTTTGTGTTTCTGTGTTTGTATGTAAGTGTCAGCGCCTCCACAGATCAGACCTTTTGACTTAGAGTTATCAAATAATTTAGCATATATATTGTAATGTCTTGATCTAGACTTATCAAATAACGAAGCAGAATTTCGAGACACCTGTAATAGGAGACACAACAGTCGAAGTCGAAGGTTCAGCTGGTTCTCGGACTCCGAGCTCGTGGGCGTAGTCCAACCGTCTGCCTGTAATTCGTTTATTCTCTTCTTCTAAAAAAAATCTCCGCACTTTATTTCGGCGACAATCTCCGCCTCTTAATTTACATTGATCATTTGAGCTCTCTTTCGGCCAATCGGGGTTCAGCAATATGCTCTCTCAGCGGCGCCAGTGGATCGTGGGAAGGTCCTTTTAATGATGTACCTTTCATAACTGACTATTCTGGAACACGGAGCTATCATAGTCCTTTCACAATGAGAAACATTTAGCATCCAGATGTTTGGACATCTCTTTCTCTTTGAAGGTATTATCAATACCTCTTGGACGAAGAATTCCACATGTGGTCTTTCACTGTAGTCGCTAATGAACAGATGCGAGACCACCCAGGTGAAAAGATCTACCACCTAGCTATCTCGAGGAGTTTAGTAAGTAAAGCAACGACACAGCTGTCTGTAAATGTCTTATCAGTACTGGGAAACAGGGAATGTTACAATATACTTTGGAAAGTTAGAATGTTCACCTAGGAGTGATTTAAAAAAAAATTTAAGTTGGAATTTTAACCAATTAAAATTTAACTGAATTTTGAGGTTTTTCATAATTTCAGAAAGTATTAATGCAAAATATTGGATTTTACACTGCTTTAAAACTCGAAAAATTATCCTTTTAATGATGCCAATTTCAAAACTGAGCAAATTGAAATATATTCGGATGTATATTCGGATTAAAATAAAATAAAAAACGAACAAAGAACGAGAGTAAGTGTCTCTCCGAAATTTTCTCGCATATTATCTACTAAAAGCGTTATCTCCTTCCCTTCGTATAAAATTGTTGATCTTGGATAATGCCTTAAACGGCACGAAGTCTTAAATTGTAGTTGAACGACTCGCAAATGATAATTAAATATTTTGCAGTATAATCAAGAAAATTGGTAACTGCACGCCACTGTTGGACAACAGTCACCAAAATGCCTATTAGTAGATAATCCTTGGCGATAAATCGTTGGTATGCAGTTAATATACAAGCACTAATAAACGGAATATGGAAAAATTGGCAGTTTGGCTTGCTTTTGACAGATCCAAATCAAAATTTGACACAGAATTACAGTGCAGTCCCAAAATCACAAACCAAATTTAATTTTAATAAGGTGTTAACATTTTTAATTATAGTGTTTACATACAAACAAAAGTACATTCAGACAGGGAATCGACATCTCTTGATATATTTTGTTTCAAACATGATACGATTTTATATTTATATGCTAAGCCTTACTAAATTTTATCTGTAGATTTTTACGTTTTTATTTATCGTGTATGCTTATACTTGGGCAGCCGAACGGGCAGTCTTTCTGTAAATGGTTTTCGTTCAAAATGTCACAGAAATCTTCACATTTGATGTGAAGACCATGCATCAAATTTCATCCATGTAGCTCAAAGCAGTTTTTGAATTGTCGTGCTCACAGACATGTAGGTGGACATAATTTCAAATAAAAATATTTGGGGTCTCAGAGATGTCTGAAACATGAAGATTTAGAATTTTCAAACGATTTTTATATGTTCTCTTTATATATTTAATATACGAGAAAGTTAAAATAGAAGACTTTTTTTTCATTTATTTATTTTGCGAAATCGTCCAGTGGTTCAAGACCTTCCAATGTGTTCAAGACCTTCAAAACCCCCTTAATCCGACTCAGCTGTGTTGGATCAATCTTCGTACCATCTAATACTTGACTGCAATGCAACCAAATGTCTAACAATAGATTAGCATTTGGGCATTCTTTAACCTTGTTTAACTTGTTAAGAGGCATTTCGACAATTGTTCACCTTGGTTAATTTATGAAGAGGAGTTGCTAGTAGTATAACGGCGGGGTAGAGGGAAAAGAGGTGTCAGTTTACAGACGTTAATCTTGCAGAAGGCCATGGAGATGTAAAACAAGCGAGCTTACGTCATATCTAGAGCTAGTAATGGATAAAAAAATGAATATTATACTCTAAATGCCTTTTACTTATTATTTAATTCAGCTTATGATTTTTTTTCAGGCAGTTAAAATTTATAGCTAATCAGAGCGGGAACCTTCAGTACACCTATCGAAAAATTTTTGAGAACTGATAATGTGTATAAATATCAGTTTACTAGTTCTTTTTTTTATGAATTGTAGGTTTATTGTGCATGACAAAAAGTATTGGAAGTATTATCTTTAAATAACTAACATTACTTTTAGATTTTTAAGTAATTTTAAAATATTGTCAAATCTTTGTGTTTATTTAATTTTTTAAATGATTACAATTAAACTTCTTCAACACTCTTTCGGATGTAAAATTTGTGATAAATATTCCATAATATGAATCAGAATCACTTGATTTTATATGAGTAGTAGTAGCGAGTAGCATAATCAGTGACAGATTTCTGACTAGTCAGCTGCCTAGAACTGTTGGATTAGGAGGGCCACAGGCAGATTGATTTAAAAGGTTTAGAACCCTAATTCTTAAATCGAATAAATTTGTGCAAAAGTACAAAATCTAGGAAATAAAAAATGATGTACTTATTAACACTTTAACAAGCATAATTCCCCAGATTCCTATCTGTCTTATTAAATTTATTTAGAGATAATAGTACTTATAAACAGCGAGGGTGTGCTTGAATGAAATTGTATAGAAATGTGAATACCGAATGGCACAAATGTGGAGTCATGAGTCATAGTGAATAAATAAGAACATATATTAAATACTAAATTAATTAAATTAACCTTAGAAAAATAATAAATATATTATTAAAAATGCATTGAAAAGTGAAAATAAACTGACCATTAATTTTTGACCATAATGATTGAAAAAAAGATGTCACAATGTGCATACCCTACGATGGAAAAGTGCACAAATTTTAGATTGATCCGAATATAGATCCGATACATCACGGTATTATTTATTTACGATATTAAAAAAATGTTCTTAGATCCTATCAATGTTCTTATATCCATGGAATTATTTACACATGATAGAAAGAAAAGTTGTATAGTGATCTTTAGATAGATCCGACAGAATGTGGAATTATTTATCTGTAACGTATCGAGAAAATTGTGTACTGATCCTTATATAGAACGACCTTCTACGCTCACGGGAAGCTTCCCTACTCATAGAGAAACGAACTCTCACTTTCAAGCTCCCTTAATTTTCTTTAACATTAATTTATTTTATGTTGTCTTCGTTAAATTTCCCGCACAATTTCCTCCAGCGTTCTCATTTCCATCTTATTTCTTTCCCCCTAATGACCGAATCTGAAATGTTTTTTCAAAGTTTCTCAGGAATTTCATTTCTTGATGTTCCACAATAATTTTCAGACTGAGTAAAAGAGCACATACAGTGGCACTCAAGAAAAGTATTTAAAATCAGTATATAAATTCGATACGAAGCGGAATTATTTATCCGCGATACAGAGGAAAGTTGTAAACTGATTCTTACATAGAATCCGATGCAATGCAGAAATATATATATATGAAAAATTGGAAAGGTATAAGATTCTTTAGAATGTTTAATTTATTTAACATTTCTTAATAGCCATAAAATTGCACTCGAATGAGCCAGTTTACTTTGTTGTCAAATGGGATGTTTCTTTAGTACATTTCCTCTCTAATTTAATACCTAACCTTAATTTTATTAATAGTTTAACAATTTTCTTCCTCAGAATCAATTCTACAATATACATCCATCAAGTTCCTTGTGGAAATAAAAAGTGCTTCCCTTGTTCTGTTATTTTAGATTGAGAATGATTTGTTCTTGTAATTTCTGCGACCCATTTAAAAACATTTAAGTGTATGACATAAATACCACGGGGAAAGTTAACAATACAAGGAAAATGATAGGATTAAAATTCTAAAAAGATGCGTTATCATTTACTATCCAATAAAGAAAGTTGGATTACATAAGAAGAAAAAGGTCATTCAGGTCAGTAAGCTCTTTTATTGCTTAATGGATTCGGGCAACATTTGGGAATGTAAAAATCTTATTAAATTGCTCTTAAAGAATATTCTTTTTGAGCAAACGATTTTAGTGAGGAAATTATTTAAACCAACGATGAAAATTAATTTTCTGTTCTGAAAACATTGCATGGAAAAAAGACTTCTAGCATTCAGGAACTAGTGATTCTTTGGTTGATTTATAAAATAAGAAAATGCTGAGAAATTTTTTTTAAACGAAGGGGAGGGTTGGAATGTTATGTTATATTTGGGGGGGGGGTAAATGTGTATTTATATTTTTATATAAATAAAAATTATTATGAATATGCATGCATATTCCATATCTCCTCCTAAAAAGATCTATCAAACTTTTCATATTTATTATTTAAGATAAAATGCTGTCAAATTTCAAATTAAATAAAAGGAAAAAATAAATTAAATATCCAATTAATTAGAAATTAACCGAAATTTTATAGTTTTTTTGCAGTAATTTCGGAGCAAATTTCTCCGTCAGATTGCTTTGATATGAAAATTCAAAACTTTACCTTTTGGAATATGGAAATAATGTTTCTTAATTTATTCAAAGATAAAAATAAGTAGGATTTCGGTGATTTTTTCTGAAATCTGAAAATATTATTTCACAAAAACTATTTTTATTCCATATTAAAGAAAAAAAAAAACTTAACTTTCCAGTGTTGTAAAATTTTATTTCGGTAATTTTATTAAAAATTTTTTTTGTCTCATTTTAATGGTTTTTTAAATTTAAAATTTAGATACAAATAATAACAATGTTTTTTTTTATGTTGAAGAACAAGAATACATCAGAAAAATTATTGGCAGAACACATAAGCAGAATTCTGGGAGAATACTAAAAAAAATAGCTTAAAAGCAAACGATAACAATTTATAGCAGAAACAACTATCGATTTGCTTTTTCGTTCAATTTTTTATTAATAAAAATTAATTATTTAATTACTTGTCTAAAAAAATGCAATAAAAACTTATATTTCAGTATTTGTTAACAAAATTTGAAATAACAAGCATTAAAAACTTAAATAGAAAATTAGCTATCGGCGGTTTTTAAAAGTCATTCATATTCATTTGATATTCTCATTTTATTAGACGAAAGGAAAACGTTTCGCAAGATTTGGTAATATAATACTTAATATGAATATAATTCTTGCATGAAGAAAATTAGACACAGAAATATTTTAGTATCGAATAAAGTCGTTTATATTATCTAGTATAAAATTATTATCGAATGAAGACAAAAGTTTAAGTATTTACGTGCATTCATGAACACACAAAAAAAAAATGAAATGCATGAAATGAGATGTAAGATTTGCTATCTAAAGTTTAAAAACTTCCTTATTATTAAGCTTAAGAAGATAATTGTTTCCTTTTTAAGAAGTTTAACAAATCATTTGCATTAATTATTTCGAATTTTTTTGCTGGTTTGTAAATATCTCATGTGTTCTAAAGACATATGCTGTTTTGTTATTTGTTTATTTACTTTTTTGCTTAACATGGAAAATACTTTTTTTTAGATACGTTATATTCTAACCCAAATAAGTTTTTCCGACTTTTAATAAAGAAACTGCTTTATTTCAATTGTTTTTATTGATTTAAATTTCTTAAGAATCATTACATGCACGTTCATGAGAATGTCTAGCAAAGCTAGTTTTACGACTAGTAAAAAAGCTAATGGTAGTTTAAACCTTGCATTTTAAGCAGCAGGATGTAATAAATACCCTATAGAAGAAATACATTTCGTTTACAAATGTATTTTAAATGTTAGCTTTTAAAACAAATTGCTAAAAATGAATTAGAGAAAAGGCTTTAGAAACTGTTTAGCTTCCCGCAGGAATGTTTAACAATTTTAGTACATCTGATAGTAAACACATGAGGCAAAAGTTATAAGATGCTGCTTAAAAAAATTAGGACATTTGTTTACCATTTTACTTTGCGATAAATTATCCAAAGATACGTGCATCTGATAATGCCTATAAAACTGAAAGCAATTAAATTGTATAAAACTATATAAAGCAGAATCAAATTTCAAAACACAGTTTGAGGCACAACAATTTTCTTATATTTTGAATGCTCTAAAGAGCAGGCTGTTGGATTTAGAGCTATCAAATTTGGCTCGCTGGGTGAATGCACAGTAGAAATGAAAATTTTCAAAATTCTAGCTTAATTTTTAATCATTAAAAATTATCAAATCATTTTCTTAATAACTTCGTAGCACAAAGATTACTTTTACACCACTTAAAAATTTTAGCTTTTCATTAGTACCAATTTTATTTCCATACATTTTTTTTTTAATTTTTGGAAAAAAAAATTTCAAAGAAATTAGTAACAATGTTTTTTATTGTTGCAAGGAAATTCATATAAATTTTATTATTTCACCAGATCTTCCACTCATGCTTTTGCTGACATTAATTTTTTTTTACAAAATATTTCTTTAAACATACATTTCAAGAAAAATTGTTACTTTCTTTATAACTAAATCTTTTTTTAAAATTTGATTGTACTATTAGGCTTTCATTTCTTCTGCAAACTGCCTTACCTGCAGAATTCGTAGGAATTAATTGGTGGCTGATGGGTGTTCATTTGTATAATAGACTAGCCGTTTTTGGTGAATCAGCTAGCTTGTCCGCTAAAAATACTTGCTTACCTCACTCTTAAAGTGTTAATATGTAATGTATTTATTTTTAAAAAATTGATTGATACAACTGAAAAATATGAATTTAATGGAACAGTTTACAGAACAGAACTGTAGCAAATTATTGCCATGAAGACTAAAAAATATATATTACATTTACGAAAAAAAAGTAGAAATGAAATTCTACCGGGAATTAATATAAAAAAACAACAACAATTTTTTAAAATCTTAATTTTAATCGCTAACAGCTTGTGATCGAATGATTCTATGGAACGATAAAACTAATTCGAATTTCATTAAAAAAATTAAAAGTATTGTTACAGAAGTTGTACCAAATTAAAAAGAAAAAAAAATGTGAAGAAATCGTAAGATTCTGTAACATTTATTTTTTTTGTGCGATAATATTTCTGAAAAAAAAAAAGAGCTGAAAAACTGTAAGCAATTGCACAATTAAAAAATTTTTTAAAAGTGGAAACTTTGTTTTGATTTTGTTTTGAAGAGTACATGCCCAACATTTCATATAGCATGAGCTAAGCCCCTTGATTTGTATGTAGGAGATGCAAACAAACATTTTTCACGAAGAACATAGAAACAAAATTTGACAGTGTAAACAATATATATATGTTAGCACATTATCAAATTTTAATTTTTAAAAATAATATCTTAGTTTAGTATATTACGATTTTGTCTTCGCTTTTCTTTCTTACTGTACCATTTTCAGTTTAAAAGAAAATTATCGACGTCTATTATAATTCAGAAATTTTCAATTGTTGTTTTTAAAAATACAGTTTAGGGCATTAAATACTTGCAAACCAGTGGAAATGGTCTTCCCGAAATTTACCTTTACCCTCTCCACATAAAATTGTATATCATGGACAAGACAGCTAACCTCTCGAATATTCAGATTTATGTTTTCCCCTTCCCTCAATAATCCCTCAAATAACCGTTTTCTGCTTCGTAAAATAGTGAAATGTATTCCGGACTCCTTTTTTTGAAACTAAAATTGATCACAGAACTATAATTGTGGTCAAAAGATTATATACCAATTTCATTTATTTAAGGTAGTGCGTTTTTGTGTAATCTCGTTTACATGCATGATAAAGTACAGAGTGACAGACAGATACGGTTGGTAAATTCACTTCGAAATTTGATTAGGATTTGTATTTTACATGCTAAAAGTGTGTACTGAATTTCATTTACCTAAATTATTGTAAATTTGAGTTACCGTGCTTACATAATGTGAAAGTACAGATCAGACAGACAATCGGCATCTTGATCGATTTGCACTAAAATTTCACGAAATACCAAATTTCATCCGTCTAGCTCAAAGCGTTTTTGTGCTCATGGTAGACATAAATTATTCCTAAAATGCATTTTAAGACTCGAGAATTGTGAAATATAAACATATGGCAAAATCTCAATTTTGAATTTTTTTACGTGATTAAAAAGTTAAAGTAAAAAGCAAATAAAAGGAGTTTGATAACTTCCGGAATATATAAGTTAATCATAAAATTATCTCCCCTGGTTTATGGCACTACAACTGAAATAGATGAGTGGAATGAAATCAGCATTCATTTGGATACTGAGAAAGACACAAAGATGTAAATTCTAAAGAAAAAAAATCTGTCACTGAAAGTTCAGATCAACAAATCGAAAATATAATCCCAATCTTGATTAGTAAGAGAATATTTTCTATTAATTTTATATCACATGCCATTCATTTCTGTATGCGAAATATATTTACTTGATAATCAGAGAATTTATGCACAGTTTTTTATCGTCTTTCATTATAATTAAGGCTTTCAAAGTTTTCATTCTAATAGCGCCAAAATCTTCCTTATCATTGACTTTTATCAATGATTTTCTTTTTTAAGAATTTTGTAGGATTTTTTTTTCGGAATTCGTTATATAATACATTGGGCAGTCTACATATTAAAACTGATTTCTTTCCGTTCATTAATTTTAATTGCAGATGCCTGCAAACACAAAAAGTTATTTTGTAATCAGCATGTACAATCTACTCATAAATTTTACCGATAGATTATTATTTCAATAGAATTTAAAAATTGTCTATTAATTATTGTTCCATCGAATCATTTTCTCCATTTTACTGTGAAGAAAGTGACATTATTTCCGTAAAAAAGGCGCATTCCGTGTTCTCTCATTTAAAAATATTAAATAAATAAATAAATGATACATAATATTTTTACAAAAATAATAAAAGTTACAAACAATTTTTTTGAATAAGAATATTTATTTACTTTTAATGATAATTTAGATCTTTAAGTCTTTTTTTTTTCAAATAACCTATTATTATGCAATAAATTTAATAAAAGGAGTTTTTTACATACACTTGTATCAGTGAACCAAAATTGGAAATATTTAATTATTTTACTTTTTATTTTTAAATGTAAAATTCATTATTATTCCTTTTTAAAACTTATAATAAAATAGTTTAAAAAATTATAAAAATATAATGGAATACTGAAATCAATCTCATGTTTTCTAAAATATTGTACATTTATAGAGCCAAAATACTAATAACAGTTTAAGGAATGATTAAATTCTGAAAACATTATAATGGAACTTCGTTATTAAGAACATACAAATGTACATAGTTTCAAATTTTAGCACATGAAAAAGGAAAAAAATCAATGACAAAATTCCATATTTGCAAATATCAAGCATGTCAAGTTAAATAAAAATGCCTGAAATAGATGAAAAAAAATGTTAAATAAAGCTAAATATAGAGCGATATGGAATGACTATCACAAAAAGAATTGAAAAACACTTTAACATGTGTTGTATGATAGAATCTCATTAATATAAGATCTAATTAATAAATTCTTTGTTATAACACTCCGGATATGTAACAATCATTTCGATAGATTTTTTTTTGTAGAATTCGAAAAACATTAGCGAAGGAAATTGTATAACTTGTTTTATATTGCTCAGAGCTAGAATGAATAGAAAACAAAATTGATGAATATCTTTCAACTATGGTTGACGGGATAATTAACGGTAGAATCTTTCCTGCTCACCAGATGCTCTATTTGAAATGAAATTTTAACCTTAAACCTTAGCGACCCGTTGACACGTTTAAATACGTTTTATTCGTATAAATTCTAACTTTTTGACCGTAATCTAATTTAAAAAGCTTTTGAATAGTGTTATATTTATCTAAGTCGTGAGTGAAGAGTTCAATACATTTCTCTCCAAAAATGGCGAATCTCCCTCGGAACTTGTGCATTAAAACTAATTTAAAAGACATTTTGTAAAAAAAAAAATGCTTTACTACTTATTCTCTAAATTGGTAGGTTCTTGTTTAAATGCGGGACTGTCAAAACTGTTCTTAGAGATTCTTAAAGAAGCTTCCTTTTACTAAAATTTTATTTTTTCAACAAATTTTTTTAATTTGAGAAAATCTACTTTTGCTACTTTGCATATGACGAACAATTGGCACAATGCGCATTAAGAATGAAAAAATAAAAGCAGACGATTATTATTGAAAAAGTAGAGGATAAATTATTCTATAGGAATGATTCAGGAAGAGAGGAAAATTATTATAATTTTACACTCAACGATTGTGCATTTTTTCAGACCTCCAGCCTTTTTTGAGATCTTTTTTGTTCGGGATAATATAGGTTGATAAATAGTTCCCCCAAATCGAACAACTTTAAAAGTAGCTTCACAAGTGAGTAAGATAAAAATAAAACAACAATAACTTAAGTTTATGCGAAGCTCTAAGTACTTGGATGAGAAATTGCTGGACAATAACATGGCGTGCACAAAGGTCTAGAATTCATATTCTGGTCAATCAACTCTTTTGTTATAAAAAAGCACAGAGTATTATTGATCTTATTATTTGGCAACAGTATTAGAGTCCTCACAGCTTAAAACGACTTGGTCAATTCTTAAGTTATATAATAGTATAATAATGCGTGTGGTTGAAATTCCATATCATTAAAGTATTTATATTTTATTTTCCGACGAACAGTTATTAGATCAAAACGAAAAAGTTAATGTTGATTCCATAAATTTATTAACACTTTATTTCTAAGATGATAATAATTTCACGATTTCATTTACTTGAATATGAATTTAAATGTACTTTTTGAATCTTTATTTAAGGCTTATAGTCTTTACTTAAGGCGTTAGGATAAAATGCTGCATTAAATTTTATTTACATTTCGGTTCATCAAGAAAAAAAAAAACGATAAAAAATACTACAGTGATTTTTTTCTGATACAATGGATTTTTAAGAATTTAATCGGGAAATCTAAGATATTTAGAACATTCTCTATTCAAGTTCTTTTTTTTATGACTTCAAATCTATTGGAATTGTATAGTTCATTTTTTTGTTTACGTATTGTTGGTTCTGCAATCGATATAAAAGAAACAAAGCCATGATGGCATGAATTTTTTTAAACTCGATAAAATCAATTTAGAATAGGCTTAGATATCCGTTTTATTAAGATACTCTGTATTGTCATATTAGGTTCACGGAAGTTCAAATGACATGATTAAACAAGAATTTATTGGAAATAAAATAGGAATTAAAAACAAATTTGAGATTTAAATATGTAATTGTCATAGCATAAGGGAAAGAAACATTAGAGATTTAAAATAGAATTAAAAATATTTTTGGCATCCAGGTTACATAATTCCCACAGCAATTTCAATTTCAAATAAAGTCAATATGATGGAATATTGTTACTATTTGCACAAAACAAAAATTTTTTTTCTAACAAATTTTCAATTTTTCTTTAATTAAAAAAACTTAATTATGTTTCAAGGGTTTTTGAAACTAAAAGAAAAATAATATTCGAATTGTCTTCATCAATCTATAAAACTGCATGCAAAACAATATTTTTCATTTGGATTCCACAGGAATAGTTAGAGAAAATTTAATGTAAACTTATAAGGATAATAAAAAGTTTATTAAGCACTTTTATAAGAATTTTATGTTGCTGGAAAACATTTTGTTTGAGAAGTTATATGAGAATTTTGTGGTAAAAAGTAGAACTAAAGATTTTATTTACATAATAGTCACCCAACCTATGTATTAGGGAAGAGCATATCAGATATGTTTTTTAAGTTCCATTTCTTATCTCATCTCTACCATTAAGAACAAATTTTTAATCCAAACCAACTCTTGTTCATATCTTTTAAACTTTTAAATACAGGCTAATATTTTATAACTGAAGCTATGTATTATATGTTTAAATGAATTGTTGAAATAAAAGGAAGTCTAAGCATAAAAAAAAAAAATTTCAAGAACAGAGAATCGAAAGATAAAAGTATTACTTACCTTTTAAGAAAAATGTTATAATATCTATTTAACTGCAGAAAGTATAAAATTGTGTGCACTATGCAACATCAATATATGCACTATTAAAATAAATAAATTACAGTGGAACCGAGCTGAATAAGCATTATTCGTTTCGAATCTTACTTATAATGTGGAAAAATAGTTGTGCGATGCAATGTTTTTCCCATTGGAATCCAAGGGCCGCGGTGGCCTGGTGGTAAGGTCTCAGCTCGTGAGCCGGAGGGCTTTAGGTTCGAGACCCGATTCCACCGAAGGACCTTCGTGTAAAGGAGTCTGTTGCACGTTAAATTCGTCAGAGCCAAACGCCCTCCCGCTGGGGTGGGGGTGGAAATGGAGCTGTTAGCTCAGATGCCGTCCTCTGACCGCGATTCAAAATTGCGAGGTCCTTCCCACAATATCCCTAGTGCTGTTTTACACTGGAAAGATAATATAACTAAAATAATTATCCCATTGGAACCGACATAAAATAGAAAAATGCATTGTATTCAATATATATATATATATATATACTATCGCTCCAAACTTTTTTAACAAGAAAATTTTCTAAAGGCATTTGTCTTTGCTACCCTTCACAATTTGGTGAAAATCAGATACAGCATTATTGCTAAATATATCTAAGCGCGCATAGCTACTATCTTATCATGGCAATGCTTCTCAACGTAAAAGTGCAATAAAGTGCAAAAAGTGCACAGAAATATTGTGAAATAAGGGGTTATTTCACTATTATAATCTCTTCTCTTGACCAAATCGCCATTTTTTGAGAGACAAAATACAGCTCCATAAACTCACCAGTATTTCTGGCTATGTTTTTCTAGTAGCTCATCGATGTCATTGCTATCCACCACTCGCTCCATAATTTTGTTCAGAGACAAAATAAGGTCGATTGAAGCTTCACAAAGTCGCTTTCGACAAGGCTATTCGACCAAAACTTCTTCCATATAGATATAAGTGCTCTCCTTACACAAGCGCCCAACACAGACTGATACAAGCCAATTCAGCATGTGACATCAAGATGTCTCCTGGTCACTAGCTCGACAAAACATCGTTCGTTAAACGAGTCTTTTTTTAAAAACATTTTTTTATCATTATGTGAAATGCTTGCTAAGCAAGATTTTATTGAAGATAATTGCAGAAAAATAAAACTGTATACACTATATAACATTATGCAACACGATTATTTTTTATAAAATTCAAAATTTGAATTCAATAAAAAGTTTTCACCACGATCATACTTTCACCAAAAAGAAAAAATAGTTTTAGAAAAATAGAAAAATATTTAGGTCTTCTGGAATGGACTTAAAGTTCAAATTTTTTTTTATAAAAGAAAGCCTCTAGATTTTTCAAATCTAAAAATAAATTAAAAGCTCGTTTTTGTTTTAAAACATAAAAAAATAAGATTTCGAATGTTAATTAATGATAAAAAAAATTACATAACATTTAAGAATCCTGAATTAGCAGTAAAATGACCGATTTTTTAAAAATATATAGTTGTGGTTTCATTAGTGTCAAAACTACTTTTTAACAAACAAATTTCTTGCAGCCATCAAATAAAACATATTTAAAAAAAAACTTTTGGATCTACAACATTTTAAAATTGAAATAGAAATATTTCTCTAGACTTCTCTTATTTTTCATTTCTTGAAATTATGCTTATTTTGGAATAAGAGAAACAAAATCAAATACAGTTTTAAATTAAAGAGAACTTTATTAAAAATATTACAAATATTATTCAGTATTTGAAAATATTATATATTTTATCCTTATAAAAAGTATTTTTTTTATCGTTATTATTGGATTATTGTAGTTTCAGATATGAGGTGATGTTGCGCTTCAAAGTATTTTTATCCTTCAATTTTGATGTAAGAATTCAGTCGCTATTTGAAACATTACATGCATTTAGGAGCTTTTGTAATCTTTTTTTTTTTTTTAAATTTTTTTCTACTGCTTGTAAATGCGAAGGAATTTTTAACTTTTTTTAAGTCTTTAGTTCCTGTTACAACGGCAAGCACTAGCTCTTGTTTACTTTACTTAATTATGAGATATGGTTATATTGCTGCTTCAGTTTGTCAATAATAAGATCCATCCAGCTCTCTGCCTCAAATTAACTTATGGTGGTTTGAAAATCTCATTGCTCTTACATTTCTTTATCGAACTTTTTGTAACCTCTTGCTTGCCAGACGCATAGTAGTTTTTCTTAAATGAAACAACATGCTTGTTCAGCTTTTCTATGAATTGACGCACCTTCAGATAGATTTATCTGAAGTTCATTATCATTCAGTTCATTCAGATTATTTATCGTTTGGTTTTTATTTTTTTTATTTTTAACATATTATTCTCGCGCCAACAAGAATCGCAAGAATATCGTTTGGTGTTTCCAAACTTTTTTTTTAACTATCAAATTCTTATAATACGCAACTTATATTTATTTTTAACACCTTTTTGGATATTTGTTGGATATATGTTAAGACTTCAACTGCATTCTTATGAATTGTAAGTATTTATCAAAGTATCTGTAAACATTTTGTAAATATTAGAATATAATTTTAAAATCAAATTGAATTATATTCCTTAGATTTTATCACGCATGCATCAGCTAATCGAATAACATGCTTCTACTTATTTATTACTTTCAATTTTGCGTTTCAATTACCGAAATGCAAAACAAATAGCGATGCTCAAAAAGAAACTTTCTGGGTGTATCATAAGTTCTTTTCTCTTTGAACAATTGCTTTAACTTTATATTCTAAATGCTTGAAGCGTTGAACTAATTTATCAAAGTGTTATGATATATAAATAATACTTGAATAACTTTTTATAGTAAGCCTTGAGGATTATACATTTTCATAACAAATTTAGCTAATTTTTTCAATTGTGGGGTTTGATCAAGTAGTGCAATGCATGAACATAAAATTAAAAATTAAATTTACATGAACATAAAATTAAATTTGTTATTACCAATTATCTTGCCTGGGAGATGTTATTGAACATCTCAGTTCTTCAGAGTTGAAATTTCAGTTCGTTAATTCTTGGGGAGCATTTGCCTATTAGTATAGAATAATATATATTCTAATTGAATTTTTGATTTTGGAACTCATTGAAATCAATCCCTGTATAAAATAATATCAGTTTTATTGTAGCCAACAACTGGTAAAACATGACAACTTCTTAAACTGTTTTCTATTGTAACACTAAAGGAGGTAGGAGGAGGTCTAAAAGAAGAGGGAATTCGCGTAAATGAAGCTAACAATCCACTGTTTGTTTTGGGAGTTTTAAAGCATTTTCGAAAAATGAAATTTATCCATTAAAAGTTCTAGTATTTGTCATGAGACCATTGAATCTTGAAGCTTAATACTTTTCTCCTCAATATAGTTTCTTTTCATAAATTTTAGCATTGCTGATACGATGTCTTCATGTAGCCGCTTGTTAGAGTTATATGTTGTATCTCATTCTTCATCCAAATATATCTGTTCTTTCTGCATTCTTATCCTGACAGATTTTCCATTTACAATTGTTTTTCTTATTATTTGAAGTTTTCAACAATCCAGATGCCTTGCAATATCTTTGAGATGCGAGTTGAAATAATATCTTGATAGTATTTCTTCCTTTCATGAATAACCTACAACTTATTTGATTGATTTTCTGGTGTTATAAGATTTAAATATTGAGAAGGAATATTTTCTAGATGAAATCCTACTATACTAGAAACATAATCACATGTTCAAAAAAAAAAAAAAAAAAGATAGATTTTTCTGACTTTTATCTCCAAAGTGGGGAAGAATCAACATGACTTACACTTGAATCATCTCACAAAATAAAACTTTACCTCTTTCAAAGAGTAGTACAGTAATAATATTAATAATGCAAATGATAGGAATTGAAATTAAAGAATGGTTGAAAATTTAAAAATATTCCTCTTGATAAAAATAAGAAAAAAGGTTTTTGTGTATATTCTTTGAAGCTTTTTAAATTTTGTATGATGAAGTTTTTTACTGACAATTAAAATATAAATTAGAAGGATACTTGAGCTAGATGGATGAACTTTGCTATGTACCAAATTTGGTACAATTTGCTAAAATGTACCAAATTTTGGAGTGAATTTCGCCATTTTTATTGAATTTATCTATATATATATATATATATACACACACAGAGAGAGAGAGAGAGAGACTAGTGTTCAAATAATAAAGACAAACCAAAACCAAGGATGCAATGCAGAAAGCAGCATTAAGCATTTTATTACGAAAAAAAGTATAATGATTAGAAGTATCAGAAGATGTATCCGTTAATGTTTAGAAGCATTAGATCGAAATTCCGCCTATCGGTATTCATGCACGATTGACAACAATGCCATATAGTTTAGTAAACATTTTGAAAAATGCAAAATGTTCCGCGGATAGTAGGCGCTGCAATAGCGGTTCATTCTTGCAACATGGTCCATTTCAGAATCGACTGGGACATCGTAGATTTCATGGGACCCGATAACGGAAAAACTACACCTAATACTCCAAGCAATAAACACCACAGTCAGTCTTCCTCCAAATGTGCTGTTAAAGTGGCCACTTGTAGAAATTCCATAGTGAGACTGAGTTCCATCATGTTGGAATTCCATTAGCCATCGAATTTGTACAGGAAATGGTCAGCAATTCTTGAAGGACCATCTTAAGAAAGGTGAAATACAGGTGAGCGTTCATTCGAAGTGGTAAGATGGATGGACGATCTAAACAATCAGCCATGACTCCCGCCCAAATATTAACATCAAAGTGATGTTGACCAGCAGTTAGCCTGGTTCCTCGTGGGTTATGTGGGGTCCACATAAGTATTAAACATCCCTTCAGATGTAAAGGACGCTTCATCAGTAAACAAATCAGAACAGTTGAATCGCCTGTGCGACACACTTTTTTTTCCAGTGCAAACCCGTTGTGGATAATCTCCAGTCTGCAAGCCCTGATAGTTTGAAGGTAAAAAAGAGGAGAGCCTTCGCTAGACGGAGAGCGCCACACAGTTGATGCGGGCGCAGTTGTTGCAATGGAAAGCGCAATTATACTGGTATCAGGATTTCGGTTCACAATATTCCATAGACAATGAGAAACCCGCAAGTGTTGATCTCGAGAATTCCCTTAGAGCGCCACCTATCTATTTAGGATCCTGCTTTCCTATATGATTCAGCCACCTATTAATGTTTCCTACTACCCTTACATGTTTTTACGCGGAGTTTAGAAATACTCTGTAAATACATATATAGTATTATTTTCAAAAAATAGATTTCTTTGTAGCCAGAAATTCAGATCGTTTTTACTCCTTCTTTAAATATTCAATCGTATGATTTTCTTCTGTTGTTGAAAGATAAAGAAAGATTTTTGTTTATTATCTACAAAGTTCACATCAGTAGCAAAAAAAGTGAAATTACAATTCCACAAAAGACTAAGTGCAGTTAAAAGATGGATAATCAGAACAGCTACATTTACAGTTACATTTTCATTGCACTTTGATATTCCTACATATAAGTTTATTAAAACTACAAGGATCTGATACCTATGATAATATGATGCTTTTTGAAAGAATTACGAACATTTAAATTATGCAAATATAAATATACTCAACCTAATTCTTTCGGTCTGCTAACTGGTCGTCAAAGGCGGCTAGTAGTAAACAAAAAAAATGAAACCTATTTTCAAAAATAGATCAAAAATAAAATAAAATAAACCTAACACAGATACTCTCATTTTTTTAAAATTTTCAATCCATGAAAAATAATTTCTTTCTGCTTTTTTAACCCTTTTAATGTTATTAAAGTAATAGTTATCATTTACTGCAAGACACATTTCAGCTTCTTTTTCTTCCCCAGAATTACTAATATTGAGACAATATAATCCTTCAAAATCATGACCTTCCAACTCATCGGGGTTTGAAGGATGAGTTCAAATAATTAAGGAGGAAATAATTTCCTAACATCATCTTTTACCTCTTTCCTGTGATTCAAATAGATCACGGATAATATGAAAAATGATATCGAATATGTTTGAACCGGGAAGGGATATGTACCTCATGTATCTATCCTTGATGAGTTGAAAGGCAAGAGTGCTGCCAAAGGCTATCACGATTTTTCATGTTTCGCAAGAAACCCAATTCTCTTTGGGAAAAAAAAAAAAAAAACCCGGATCAATTACTACATGAGGTAATGTATCAATTTTAAAGACAAAGTTAGCCATTAAGAACACTAGCTTAATTACGATTTAATACGCAACTGAAAAATAATGGCAAACATAAAATTATTAATAATTTCTCTGTAATCAGAAATTGGTCGAATGCGTTTTCTTTGTGTCCATTACATCTTTTTAATTAAATGTAATCTATTTACATAAAAATGAATTTCGATTTATCCTCCTGGTAGCATTAATGTGCTACATGATATTTGATTATGGAACTACGAATCGATATCAACCAACCCTATAATAACTAGCACTTGTTACACCATTTTGCTACATCAGGGACAAACTGACACTAATGCTTGATTATACCTGATATTTTTGCATCAGTGGTATGAAACTTTGTAGAATTTAGAAATTTAATAGAATTGAAGATGGAATATATGTAATTAAAAAGCATCACTCATACTAAAAGCATCGCCGGGATAGAACGAGGAACTACGTTATATAGACCTAATATTTTGTATTAGATTGATATAATATCATTGTATAAAGAATAAATGTGTCGACGAAAAAAATCAAGGAGTTCAAAGATTGTTGTTGGGTACCTGATACTCTATTAGTGTACCAATCTTGTGTACTTGATACTTTTGGATTCCTTGTAGAAAATGATTCCTTGTAGAAAATATCATGTTGAGATAGCATCAACTAACCCTACTCCGAAAACAGCACATAATTAAGAAAAGTAAAACTTTTCGAAGTAACATTATTTAGTAAAGTAACCTTTAAGCGATGAATATGCGGATTTTCAGAAAGTGGATAAAGTTTAATTGAATTTGACATTTAGTTTAAAATTGGACACTAGAACTTTAATAATGACCGATAAAATTCCAACGTTTTATTTTTTCGAATTCATAGATCGCTAAAATATGGAGATTCGTCAAATTCCGATGTAAGACAATTCGATTAAAATTACAAAATAAATTTTGGACTTTTTAGAATAACGGAACATGGACATATGACTTGGACATCTCTGAATTCGAGCACACACATACACACTGAAGATAATTACTCGTTTCTGTCTCTGAAGAAAATTATTCATAAAAACCAAAAAGAAAATTGGTATGCAGTCATGACCGAAAATAATAGATTTCAATAAGATTTTGAACGAAATTCAAAGTAGATACCCGAGGCATGTATTATGATTTGATTAATATCCAGTTTCTATTGTATCAAGTGCAATTTGATAGTGATACTTGATAGTACTCGATTTTTTTATTTGATAGTTTTGAGGCTGATGAACCAGTTACAGATCCTCTGCTTATCCATAAGTGTTAAATGCGATCCGTTAATAGCTTTAAAGACCATTATCTCGGCCGATACTGCTCACTACATCCAATCTTGTTTAAAAAATTTTAATTTTGTGTTTTGTTTCTTTTTAACGTTTTTATAGCATTTAAAACTGATGGTGAAAATTTAATTTTCATTTTGTCTTTAAGTATTTTATCATATAATTTGCCGACGTCCTGGTCTAGGTTCCCGAGTTTGAGTCCTGGTTCGGGCATGTTTGTTCCTCATCCCGTGTTCTATCTGTGAGATGTGTGAATGAGCTCCCATGTAAAAAGGGGGTGTGAATGTCATCTTCATATGAGCTAGAAGTCAGACTTCTGCCCTCAGGTGCTTCAGGGGTCTTTACCCTCAAAAACTACTGTACTGCCTTTTCTTGGTAACACGAACACGATATCATCATCACACAATTTAGATTTAAAAAGTAAATTTTTTCTTTTTAAGTACATTTTAAATTGTTACGTTCTGAAAAATTATCTACCAGTTGAAAATATTTATGTTCAATATATGTGATTAATAATAATTCGATCTACTTTTTCTATTAGTACTTTTTAAAGAAGTACAAATAAAAAAATGCTTAAAACAAAATGCATTTATTTTTTTCATAGAAAATCCCACAAATTCTTATATAGTTGCAAGATAAGATTTAAAAAAAATGTGTAAGAAATATTTTTATGCCGATTAATGGCAAGAAATAATGATTAATGGCAAGAAATAATGTAATACATACGGTATTAAAAAACATAATGCATGGTAATAGCCGTGGTCGCCAAGGCAGAACCGCGGAGTAGAATTGCGTGGCCTAGTACTTTATATCACCCTACCAAAAGCGGACGAGTTCGAGGAGCTTACTTATGTGCATTAATCGAGTACTAATACTTTTTGCCCGAAACTTTTGTCTGTATCAATTTTATATACCTGATATATTGCATCAGATGAACTTTATCGTCTTATAGAAAGCAAATGAGGTGACTGTTTGATGATATTAATGAAGTTTAAGAACTGATACCGAGAACCTGATATTTTTGGTCTGTATCAGTTTTGTTTACCTGATAGTTTTGCATTAATCAGCCTATTCTAGTGGTCCACGACATTGATGTCCTTATTGCCTATTCTAGCAAGTCACTGAATTGAGCAGTAAATAGAAAACGTTAATCAGTAGAAGTCAGAGTTGCGAGTACTATTAGGGTCAATTTGTCCAGTACAGGGCATATCTGACTTTTTGGTTTGTTTCTTAAAGTTTGTTCCAAACAGAAGTCTCTTTATTCATTTTTGGCAAACGTGAGAACAGAAAATATTCAAAGTTACATAACAAACTCTTTTTCACCTTCGATAATGTACATAGAAACTTTAAAAATCAAATTCCCTCACGAAGCTGTAAACAACAACAAAGGTAGTGCCAGAAAACTAAAGCTCGCTTTTTGAAGACCGGGACGAAAGTAAATCGCTAACTAGAAAAGAGGGACACCGGACAATACCGAAAATCGCCTCCTACCGATAGAACAAAGGAAAAAAATGTTTTTTGAGGTCGAAGTTTTGTTGTTTCCCCACTAGCAGTGTTACGAGGGGTATTTTACAACAGAATTACATCAGCGATGCCTTTCATTTTGCTTTTTTTTATTTTATCTCCCTGTCGTGCCGGGGGCATAAACAGAAAACTGCATGGAGTATTTTCTCTTTCTCTTTCTTTTCTGCGTATTATTATCTTCTGTGGTCATTGTTGTATTCTTCACGACTGCCCAGCATGAAAGAGCTGGTCAGCATAACAATGTTACCAGTTTATGCATCTTTAGAAATATTTTGAAGCAATAGTAACAATTCTCTTTATGCTAACGAAGTAAACGCCATTTTTTTTAAACACTCGTTGGGCAACTTCGGCTGTTCGAAACAATTAAACGGATTACAATGGATTTTGTTAGATAGAAGTGTTATCAAACAGAAGAATAAACTTGATTATGAGTTGGAAGAAAAAAAACACCAAATAATTATGGTTGTTAAGATATGATTTATGTTGCATTCATCATCTTGCGGTAAAGTAGGATTAATTTTCTGTTATGTATTCTTTTACCAGGTTCATTTATTCAAATTTCGTGTCATGTAGATTATAATTTTACAAATAGTTTAATAGAATTTTAAATGTAGATTAGATATCCTTGAGTAAAACGTGAATATTTTCTTTTATAATGTTTTTCTATTATTTTAAAATCTTTGACAATAGTGCAATTTTCTTTTAGAATATTTTCTATCGTTTGAAATTCTTATTCAAGTGCCCGATTTTCATTTAGAATAATTCTTTATTAATTAAATTAGTAATTAATGTATTGATTTACTTTTAGAATAATCCTCTATTACTTTAAATTTTAATTCGATAATACGGTTTTTTTTAATGATTTTTTTATTATTCCAAATTATTACTCGATTGTACGATTTTCTTTTAGAATAATGTTCTGTTTTTAAAAATTATTATTCGATTGTGTAATTTCTTTTATTAAAATAATTTTCTACTATTTTAATTCTTATTCGACTGTAAAATTTTCTTATAGAATGATTCTCTATTATTTTAAATTCTTATTATATATAGTATGGTTTTTTTAAAAAAATATTATTCTATATTTTAAAGTTCTTGTTCAACTGTATCATTTTTTTAGAATCAATTTCTATGAATTTAAATTCTTATTCATCGCTATGATTTCCTTTTAGAATAGTTTTATAGAAGAATAGTTTTCAACCGTTTTATATTATGTTTACATATTTTGATTAGACGCACGTTACAATTCTTTTAATTATTATCAATCTCATTCAGAGATATTTGTATTTATTTTATACGTATCAACTGATTAATTAATTTTCATTTGATAGTTGGAGAATTTATTCTAATTTTTCAGCAACTATGAAAATTTAAGAAATCGGTTATTTATTATTTCTTTATGTATTACAGAAAAAAAAGTTAAAAAAATATAAAAAACAAGACACATATTTAAAACAATAATAAAAACAAATATTTTCTTGATGAACAATGGCACAAATTTGCTTCATTAAAGCAAGAAAACATCCTATATAATTCATGAATTCTGAATAAATAGCAACTGTTCTTAAGTGTTTTAATAAACGTTAAATTTTAAGTACAGAACCGGAACAGAAAACTTGCTTGCTAAATCAGCACTACAGAATAATAAAACCACAGTTGTATTGATTCCTTTTTATCTCTGTTAATGAAGTGTGTAGATTGAAAGCGTATAAAAATAGTAAATTTTATAAATTTGTTTTGAAAAAGATTCGATGTGCATTTACTTCCTATATGCATAGAAAAGGCAATTTCATATGCTAAAAAGCTTTAAAAGGATACTTTTCAAAGTAGATAATTCCGTGAAAATTACAGCATCCATCAATGATTACCGATTTGCTCGCCTAATGTAAACTAAAAGCAACCTCGAATAAATAATTACTTATGGGTTCACTGAACAAACCTGAAAATAAGAAGCATGAAAAGAAAATTAGTCTAACTCAGTGGCAAGCTGATCGCCTACTGTAATAATAACATAAATTTAGTTATATCAAACAAATTTGATGGATTATATCTTATTACAAAAAAGGAAACTCCGTTTTAAATTACATTTGCACAATTAACCAGGATAATTTTGATTGGTTGCTATGCGTGCAAAGAGGCGACATTAATTGGTTAATAAAACTTTCGATATTTGCCAGGTTCGAGGCTGGGGAACCTACCACATTTTTATTCTGAAGTTATATCTTAAAATAACAGTCGCTGCGATGGAGGGGGAAATGATCATTGATGTGTCTCATTGTCTTTAAAAAATGTAATGAGAAAAAAATTGGCGAAATCGAATCGGCAGTTGTGATTCAGAGGTTCTATTGTTTTTTTTCCATAGAGGATGTATAACGAAATTGTGTTTTTGAGATTATTCTAAAAACTGTGAGGGAGAGATGTTGAAAGACAAGTGACCATTGATGACATATGTAGATGTGAGCAACTTTCATTGGAAATGAAAATTATTGAAATCGGACCAATTGGTGTTGGGGAATTCTGTCATAATTTCCCCTTCAATATACCGTAAAGTATACCACTGTTGGCTAACCTAGGAGTCACAAGATTTCTTATGGAATAAAATTGGTGAAATTGGATCAAATTCGTATTACCGAAATTGGTTACGGCTTCTGGCTGGCTTTTCTCTCCGGGAGTGGTTTCGCTACTTATTTTAGAAACATAGAGTAATATAGCGACATGCTTACTAAGAAAGTTTTAATGACAAAAGACGATTCTAAGATTAGGCATCTCTCAGGCCAACAAAATGAGGAGGCGCTTGTTCATTTACCTATGTCCGTGGTGTTTATTTGTAATGTCTCGGCTACGGGGCGGAAGGTTCCAGGCTTGAGAACTGATTAAATCGAAGAACTCTATGTCAGCATATTTGGGTATATTAAATCCTTCGGGTATAAACGCCCTTTTGCTGGTGTGGTGCGGTAGTTTGTTGGGGAGTGCCAACTCAGGAATCTTTCTCATCATCTGACTCTGATTCAAGATAAGGAAGTAAGGAAAAGGAGAATTGTTGGGCTGTTTATGACAAAGAACGTTGCAGTCCAGTTTTATTAACGTCCTGTTTTAAAGTAACACTAGGGCTATTTTGGGACTATCCTCGTAATTTTGAACCGCAGTCAGCGATACCTAAATTGGCACTCCCCTCGCCAAACTCCTGAACGATACGAATGGGAAAACATTTTTCCTCGACGGTGCACCAGACCCGCTTACACGACGATTCTTAGGTGGAATCGGATCTCGAATCTGAAACTCTCCGGTTCAGAAATTGAAATCTTACCACCAGGCCACCATGGTCCCTAAAGCACGTTGCAAAATTACCCAATAGAAAATCGGAAAAAAAATGAGTCTGCTGAGGGGAACAGCTTTCAACTCAACCAATGTTAAAATCTTCAATAAAATCCTGCAAGACGCTCAACTAATATTTGATTCTTTATCCTTTCATTGTATCTGAAATCAAGTTGAAACAGGACTAGCGGCAGCACTACCTAAAGTGAAAAAAAAAAGTTGTTTAAATTTATGAGCTTTATCTTATACTCTACTTGACAGAATTTTAATCTTTCTAAAACTTAACTTCCTTATCTTAGTCTTTATTGGGAAAATTAAGCGAATAGATGTTACATAAAACAGATTACTGTAATTAAAATGAAAACGTTAATCAACTCTTGGTCGTATAGCAGAGAAAGTGATCTAATGTATCGATTCTACCATTTTTCTATCATGAAATTATCTAAGATACCATAGCATTAAATTTTAAACAAAGAAACAGCAAATTCTGAATATAATTATTAAAAAAAATAAGCAAAAGGTTACAGCCAACCTTCATTTTAAATAGCGAAGATCTACTAATTAGATCTTCTTTACTACATCTACGAAGATCTACTTTAGTACATGATTTAATAAAATGACGTTATTTCGAGGATTTCATATATATAATTATGATTTAATCACCAGAAAAAACTGGGATTCCCTCTCTTTCAAGGCTGTCTGGGAATTAAATTTTGTCGGGATATTTAATCTATTGCGGCGATGATTTTTTGCAGCAAATGAACCTGAAGGACCTTTACAGTTTCCGTTCGAATCTTTCAAACGAACCATCTTGATACTTTGATGAAACCGGCTATTCTACTGCGATTGCGTAAATGCTCAAATTTCGTGATGTAGTATTTTTTTTGGTGGGGGGCGGGACTTTTTAAAATAGAGTTCCACAAAAACTGCCTTATAACCAGTTTTTAGTAGAATTTTTCTTTTTCCTACCTTCAGATTATCGTGGTTCTTATAAAAGGTTAAGGTAAAAGGATCGCTCATAAAATTTTTCCCAAGGTGAAGGTACTTTTTTTTTTGTTTAGGTTCATGGTTCTGAATAAACCAACCGCAAGCACTAACAATTTCAGGAGTCTCCGGCAGTTAAAATGGTAATTATCTACTTTGTAATACTTCATATTACTTTCTACTTTGTCGTTTAGAAAGCATGCGAAGAAGGAAATATTGCAACCGACAGAAAAATTCGACCTCGATATTTTGACTAATGTCCAATTTCAGATAGAGTTCTAAAGACACATTTTGGGAATTTATGTTTATATGTTTATGAATCATAATTCCAAAGTGATTTAAACAATGCAGATGAAATTTGGTATGTTTATATACCAAAATCCCAATTAAACCCAAAAGTCCACAATTTATATACGGAGAGATGGGATATAGTAAGTTTTATTTGGGGATATGCGAGAAAATTTCGGGAGATCACTCTAGCTGGTTTTATGTACTTGGTATAAAATAAAGTAAAAAGAAAATTTTCGTTTCATATGCTTAATATCAATCAATGGGAGTTGTCTCTGCAAAACTTTCTCGCATACTCTCTAATAAACTTGTCATGCCAGAGAACGTCTTACATGACAGTGGAGTACAATAGTTACAAAATATTAAAATTTGGCATGATTATAGCATTTTTATTGAATATATCGTATCAACCTTGGTGGGAATTTGGTGATTAATCATTGGCATGCGTTTAATAGTATCTAAAATTCGAATTTGGGTTTTAGACACGTTTTTCTCAACCGAATAAAACAAAAAACACAAAACTGGAAATGTAATCTCAAAATCCCATATTAAATTTGATACATTTAGGTCGTTGCGTTTTGGAATTAACGCATTTACATGTATTTGAAAGTACATACCGACAGACAATAATTGATGCTTGAATTTGACTCAAAATTTGACAAGTGTTTACACTATAGATACTAAATCATGGACAGAATTTTATTTACCAAGATCTCCTTGTTTTGTAATTGTACAGTGAACTTATAACCGAATAATTCCTTCCTCTAAGTAGATTTTTGTTCAAAATTTGATAAAAATCTGCAAATTCTGAGTAAAGACCATTTACCAAATTTCATCCATCTTGCTCCGAGCGTTTTTCAGTTATCTTTGTTACAGACAGACAGTTGCACATTTCCGAAGAATGTGTTTTTCGAACTCAGAGAAGTCTGAAACGTAAAGATTCAAAAATCTCAAAAGATCTGAAATTCGAATTTTTTGACAATTACCATACTTTTTCTATATTACGTATACGAGAAAAAAAGTATAATTCTATATTTAGTTTCTGAACTCTGGTCTCTCCCAAAACTGTTAAAAATTAAATCAGAAATAGCATTTTCCTTTACATAAGCTTTATCAGAGACCCAACATTAAAGCCAACAATTATGTATTATAATTCCAGCTAGCTTTTAATCCGTTACTGTCATATTCATCTTTTGCTAAATATACCCGATTTTATCGCCAACTCAACATCATAAAGATGCCACTTTCCCTGAATCCTTTTCCTTTCTCATCTCCATTATGACCGCTACTGATACGGCAACTTCCAACTGTGCTTGAAAAGATCAAAGCATCAAGGTAATTTCAGAACAGCAAAAGGTCAGGAAGGAAAATACCATAAGGGGCAGCTTTTCTTCCGTCAAAAATCCCCATAATGGTCGTGTTTCAGGCGCACAATTTCCTTTTTTAAACTTACATACGTTAATTTAAGATTCTTTTGCACTTTTGTTTTCTACCCCGAGGGGGTTGTTCTTCTGAAAAGAATCTACCTTTTTATAGAAAATTATAAGCGAATTATTTTAGATGCAATGTGGAGCAGCTATTAATAAGCATTTCGAATCTTTTCGTGATGGACAAGTTCGGCAGCTAACTGGAAGGAAAAAATGGAATATTAATCTGAGTTCGTTGTTGGGTTGATCTCCCTTTGGGTTTTGATGATGGTGTCTTAGTGGGATGCAGGAATCGTGAATCATGTTTCTTACATCTGTTCTTTTATTTAAAAAAAAAGTTTTCAACTTTCTCATTAACGAAATGCTCAAAGAGTATTAGTGTAGTAATCAAAAAATTCGAACTCGAGATCTTGACGAAATCTCCTCGTTTCAGGCGAGGCCGCGGTAGTAAGGTCTCGGCATCGGAATCGGCGGTCGAGACCCGATTCCGACCAAGAACCGTTGTGTAAGCGGGTCTGGCGCACATTAAACCCGTAGGGAATGAGCGGCGTCCCGTTGGTGTGGTGTGGAAGTTTGAATAGGGGGTGTCGTCCTGGTTTTCTAACCACGGTTTAAAATTACGAAATCAGTCTCAAAATAACCTTAGTGTTGCTTTAAAACGGAACGTTAATATAATAAACTAAACTCATTTCAAACCTCAGCTGGTCCGAAAAACTCGTTTTTTAAATAATGTCTACCTGTCTTTGAATGTCTTATTCAAAAATGCATTGAGCTATAAAGATGAAATTTAGTATATGGTGCTTACACTATATTTGTAAAATTGATAATATCGCTTGTTTTTTGAAAATCGAAATAATATATAATGAAAGTTGCGTTTTAATTTAAAATATTTATATATATATGTACAATGTCGTTCATTCAACTGGAATTGAATTTTTAAATTTTCAAACATTTGCATTAATTTTTTACTCTGGTGTTTTTTATGATGAATCCTGTTTTTGTTATATGTTTCTGAAATTGCGTTGTTTAGTATTGAAATTGCAGTTTTATTCTCAAATGATATTTATCAAATGTATTTACTTTTATTAACGAAGAGTTGTTATTGAGACCTTATGGATTAAAGGGAAATGGCTAATTTTCATTAATTTTGAAAATAATCTTCTGTGATAATATTCTTATGTGATAACGACTTACAGATAATATCCTGAAAGTCGATTCAAGTTTCTGTAGATATTTCATAAGTTCTTTCATCAAAATTTATTTCATCTCTCGTATTGGAACTTTCCATGGTATATTTTTTTCTTCTTTTTTCTTCTTCTTTCTTTTATTCTTTAAAAAAAAGAAAAGAAATTGCATCTCGAAGCCATGAAATCCTTTGAAAACATACAAGAAAAACAAATGATATTTTAGAAAAATTACCAACATCAACTCCTTTTCTTTAAAATAGCTCATATTTCGACTCTTGTTTATTGAAAAAATTTCTTCTTTTTAAAAAGCTCTTATTTTCTTGAACTGTTCAAATGCATACACTTTTTTAAAGGTTAAATTATGATGTACTTTCCATGGCAAACATTAAAGCTGGAATGTTATTTTAAATGCTATCCTTCGCTGAAATATTAAAACATAAAATTTAGAAACTATAAAACGGTGCTTTTATCATTTAATATTATATTTGAAAAGTTTTAATCATATTAGCTTGCACTATAAAAGAGTTTAATTACTTTATTGGGTTACCTGACCATCACGTGTGCATCGCGTTTATTTTTAAATTTAAAAACTGAAATTTAGTTGTTTGAAATTCAATATAAACTTTACGAGAATTTCATGAACAATTATAAGTTTTATAACTGAAAAAATAAACCAGAAGATTTTCCAATTAAGAAGGATTAAGAAGGTTTAAGAAGGAGGTCGTATCTGAATATATAGAAAAGAAAATAACCAGTTGTGTATATATATATATATATATATATATATATATATATATATAACTCAGGAATCACTACTATTTTAGAACGCACATTTAATTACATTTAGAACGGAAAATTACATTAATATAAAAGAAATGAACATTGAATAGATTTTGTCGAATACGTCGCAGGATTACTTCACATGTTACGTCGCGTCTTTCATTCAGAGACCCGTCTCGTCTGTACTCCGTCTAACAAGCATCAACACCTGTTGGCCAGCAGATGGCGCTCGTCATCAGGCGTTTGTCACTTCATATATATATATATATATATATATATATATATATAATGGAAATTAAGTAGTAACTATTATTAAGTGACGGAAAAAGTTTTTTAAATTCTTTTCTGATATGCCTTTTTCATGAGAAAATCTGAAAGTATTACTGCTAAATACAATGACTAATTTAAAATGATTATCCATATTATTGTAATAGCCACTTTTAGCCATCATCTGTTAGCCTACTATCCATATCTTGGAAATAATTGTCAAAATCAAAGAATTGTTCCCCTAATCCCAGAAATTGTACAGATTTCCCCAATTTTTATTTCACATTAAATTAGTGCTACCATCAGTGACATAAATATCATATAAAATCTATGATCTTTTCTATCATCTACCGTAAATTTCCGAAAGAAAATTAAAAACATTTCTTCACTGCTCATTCTCTATTTAGAAAATCGTTGACCGAGTATGTCAGCCATAATTACTAAATAAAATATCTCATGCCCGATTTCTATCATTTCAATTTCATGCTAGTTTATCCCTACTCGATATGTCATCAAGGATCAACTACCCTTTTCATATCTATTTTCGAAAGATATTGCAATATAAAATTTAGACAGAGCCCCCAAACTGAAAAACTGAATCGATTTCTCAAATGATTTCATTATTTGCAACCAGTCCAACCAATCAAATTTCACTAATATTGTTAAGCAATTCACGAAGTTGTAGGTGAAAATTGTCGAAATCATTCCAGTTGTTGAGGCTGTGGGCAGTGCCAAAGTAGTATTTTCCAAAATATCTCGAAATGTAGAGGAAGTAGCTAGTCATTGATTAGAGGCCATAAACATCATATGAAATAAGATTTTTTTGAAATCGGTTCAATGTCTGGGGACTCTCTGTTGCAAAGTTTCTTTTAAAGAATGTGGATGAAGCTTGGTTTTATCAATTTATTTTGAAAACCGTGGATAAGGTAATATATCAACCCTTGATAACATGTCTAGGGGCCCTGAGTTTTACTGTGAAATAAAATATTTTGAAATCGGTTGAGTGAATTGGAATGAGAAACATTTGGAAAATTTCCCCTTTGAGAACGTACAGTGAATTTTTATTTATTAGAATTCTCCCAAAAAAAGAAGGGCGGTGAAAGGTAAGCGATCATTGATTACTTATCTAGGGGTCATGAATTTTCATATGAAACCAAAATTATTGAAATCGATTCAATGGTTTTAGCTTTTGAAATCTGTCGCAAGATTTCTTCATAGAGAATATGTTATGAAGTTTTATTTTTTCGATTTCTCTCAAAAATGCAGAATGATGAAAGACAGCGTACCTTTAATGACATATAAAGAGCTCATTAATATTCACATGAAACAAAAATTAGCAAAATCGGGCTAATGGTTGGAGCTGGGCGACTGATCAATTAGTTTTTCCTTATTATTTTAAATTTATAGATGGCACTATGAGGTCATGAGATTCGACACAATTAGGAATATTCTTGTACACAACAAATAAAATGGGTGTAAGATTATCAAAATAAGATGGTTTTATAGACTGTCACAATTTGTTGCTTAAAATTAATTTGATGAAGGAATTGAGAATAGAATTATTGCATAAGATATTTGAGAGAACTCAACCAATTGATTAGAACAATTGATTAACTGATTAATTGAACTAACTAATGAACTGATCACCAAAGAAGAGTATTATTAAATAAAGCCGCCTGAGATTTTATGAAAGAAACTGTATTCTACTTTTCAACTTTTGTTAAGAAGCTATCTGCCATCTAAAATCGTTAATTTCAATAAAATCCGCATATCCTTACAATTTTAATTTTACTCATAATTATTCATAAAGACAAATAAAACAAAAAATAACATATATTTTTTAATATTCTTAAAATTTAAATAAATCCTTTTTTTTTATTTCCTTCATAATTTTTTTTCTTGGCATACTATTTATGGGGAAAATGTATGTGTATTATTATAAAATGGAAAAAGTAACTTAGTTTAAACACTCGACATAAAAAAATAGCTATTAATACTGCAAAAGATATTGTAATTACTAAATAAGAACAAGAATCCTTTTTATTGTCCATGCAATATCCATGAGTAAATTTAGGTACTGTTTAAAAAAATATTCATTCATTGAACGAAAATCGTGATACCGTCTTATGCAAAAACATTCAGGATAACGATTAAAGGTTTAGTAAATTAAATAAGCACGCAATTTTTTCATTAAAAAAAGAAAAATTATTAAATAAAGCTACTGCCAATCATTCCGGTTTCTTTGCATTTTGCGACGGTTTGCTAGAGGAACGTACAATTATTTCTGACATTTTCATGATGGCTACAAAGTGTAGTGTCTTATTTTTAAATATATTCTTGAACTTTGTATCGGGTTTTTGTGATTGAAATGCAAAATTAAGGTCATTGATCCTGTGCTGCTATAAAATATATTTTCTCATTATTTTGAGCGTTATGATGATTTGCTAGAAGCAATTTCATGATTTCATCAACCTATTAGCCGATTTTGGCACCTATTTAGGTTGCCACGAATGTTATTTGTCTTGTAATTACAGTTAAATCTCATATGCATAACTGGATGCTCATGGTCCCCATGAAAATGTGTTTTTGAGATCAAATTGCAACAGATACTAAATTTGCTTTATTTTAATAATCATACACTTGTTCTGTATGTTGTGTACATAAACCTTCCTAATGATGTTGTGGGTACTACTACATCATAGTATTTTTTTAATTAAATATCTGAGGATTCTATTTTAAATTAAATGCTGTATTCTGCCGTAAAATTTTAAATTTAAAAATTGTACAGCATAACTTCCACTTTTTACTTCCATATGACTATTGCGCATATAATTAATTGCATCTTTCTTCTTTATTTTTTAACAACGGAAGAAAATCAAGATATTAATTAATGGTTAAAAAAAGAAATCGATTAGATTTTTTTTTGTTTTTTTGCTACAATTAAATATATTTTTAAAAATTATGTAGAAGGATGGTTTTAAAAAAAATGTTGAAAACCAGCAAAAATTTTCACGACAGCTAAATTGGTATAATTAAAAGGGCAATTTCTAAATGGTTTAAAAATAATTTTCACACAATAATAATTTGGAAGTAATCATTGGAAAGGACCAAAATTTCGCTTCATTTTTAATTTATTATAATTTTAATTAAAACTTGAAGAAAATAAATATAAAATGCATTTCCACCCGCCAAAGTATATCAGTGTCAAATTTGATAGCACTGATTCAAATAATAGGCCTCATAAAGCATAATAACAGACACGCATGCATATACACATATCTTTATTATTCGTTCATTGTTTATTGATTGAAATGAATATATTTAATAATAATTAATTTTATTCATACGATGATGGTTGAATTTACAATGAGATGGTTTTATTAAGTGTTGGTATATAGTTAATTCTGTCGATAATATGAAAGTTAACAAATATATTTTTTAGAGTTAATAACATAAAAAAACGTAAAAACTTATTTTTTTGTGACTAACACATCATTCGCGTTTTTACTTTCTTGTATGCGTAGTATAAAGAAAGTATAGTAATCGTCAAAAAATTCGATCTCAAGTTTTTGAAGAATATTCACGTTTTCCCAGAATTCGAAAAACACATTTTTGGAAAATGTCTGTCTGTCAGTGACAAAGATACCTAAAAGACTCCTTGATATTGGCGGATGAAATTTGATATACAGTCTTTACAACAAATTTGTAAATTTCTATCCACTTTTAAGCAAAATCCGCTCAGATAAAATCTGTCTACCCGGTTGCTTTGTATATAATTTAACACGATAACTACAAAACGAAAAGAGATATGTAGATAAAATTCGGTATACAGAATTAACATTCATAGTGTAGACACCTTTCAAACTTTGAGCCAAATCCAACAAGGGATTGCCCACCTATTGGTCTGTACTTTCAGAAGCATGTAAACATGATAACACAAAGACGCAGTGACTTAAATATATTAAATTTGATATGGGACTTTGTAACTATAATTTTAGTACTGTGTCAATTTTGTTTTGTTTTGTTTCAATCAATTGGGTAAACCACGTCTAAAAGTGAAATTACGTTTTTAGATACTATTAAGGGATTAATCCTCAAATAATTCGACAAGGATTGCAAGATAAGATTCAGTAAAAGTATTATATTCAAGCCAAAGATTAATATTTCGAAGCTATTGTACGCCAATACCATGTAAGGTATTATATGAGAAAACACATTTATTAGAGAGTTTGCGAGAAAGTTTTGAAGAGACTACTCGCGCTGGTTTATTTTTAAAACAATCCAGAGATCTATAGCTATTGGATTTGACTTGTTATTAATGACTTATGCAATAATAACAAAAAATTTGTGATTTATTTATTTATTTTTTAAATCTGAGTCTTGTTATTACAGACTCTGATCTGTTGTATATAATTCAGAATTCAATTTAAATTTGCGAGCCATAGGCGGAAGAATTTTACGTCTCCGAAATTCCTTTAATGTTTTGTGGCTATTTATATTGACAAACCGCCATAAAATTGTCTGTTTAATCTGAAAGTTAACAGTCGTAAAATCTAACGATTAAGATTAAACCAATTATTTGGAATTGAGCTATAAAATCTTAGGAATGACTTTAATGCTTAATTTCTATGAATTTATTTTTTTCAGACGTCACGATAGTCGGACGATTAAAGATATCTATTTAGACAGCTAGTTTTTGTAATGGGAATAAGTTTGGAAAAATGATTGTATTTGATCAAGGAAAAAAAGAAAACTCATTGAATTTATAAAAAAAAAAAATTATTGCTCTTTCTTTTATGGCAAAAGCAGCGGGAAATAATATACTTGCATAAAAGAAAGCAATTTCTTTTTTTTAACGCTCAAAACACGTTTTTTTAAAACTTAATATTCTAAGTAAAGTATACAGATTGCATCATTTTGAGTTGTTTAATGGACATATTCATACCTCAACAATTTATTTTATCAATTTATTTGTCACTTAGAACAGCGATGCCTGAAAAAAGAATCCATTAAATTTCAGAAAGTGTTAACACTTTTTTTTTGTTGCTTCATATTGTAAATACAGCTGATTTATTAAATACTTGATTATATCAAGATGTTTCTAATTTGTCAGAAATAATAATTTAAAAAAAAACAGTTCCACTAGGATCATCAAAATAGAGCGGATTCTTTTTTCTTTTTACTTTGTCACTGAGGTAGAATTAAATCATTAATTCTTAAAACTTGATAGAAATATTCTATTTTTAGTAAGGGTTGAAATTATCTTGCGTTTCAGAATTTTTTACTTTATTCTGATGAATCAAAATGCACATATCTACTCAAACTGCTTGAAATATAATTGCATTGTGCATAATTACATCTGATTAAAAAAAATCGAAATATAATCTCATTCCTTTTAAAATCGTTGATAATCATGAACAGAATTGTATATTCAAATCATTTTTCAGTATTCGGTGTAACACACTCTTAGGTTTAAAGAAAGAAAGACTATAATTTCATGGAATTCTTTTCCTTTACCCTAAAACGTACATTTTTTCATCCTTTAGTAGTTTTTTGCAGATTTCAATTATCTTTTTTTCCTTTTCTTATTCTTTTTTTTTACCGCTCCGAGATTGTCTGGTAAAATTTTGCAACATTTCTTCGAAGTTTCTGGTTTTCTTATTCTTTAATTATTAATTCAGTTATATTAACATTCTGTTTGAAAGCAACACTAGTGCTAATGTGAGATTGGTCTCGTTACTTTGAGATCCAGTCAGAGGATAAAGACGGCATTCTTGGCTCTATTCTCCCGCGTAAGCGTAAGGATATTTGGTCTACAGCACGACCAACTTATTTATTTTAATCGAAATCGGGTTTCGAGCCCAGAGACCTCCGGTCCCGGACATGAGGCCCTACCACTAGGAAACATTCTTCAATGACTGTAGTTGTTCAGGATATATGTATTGATTGTTTGCATCATTGCTGCTTTATATTATTATTTGCATCATTTTACAATATATTTTAGAATGAGTTCCTATTTCTATACATTACTTGCAGGTTTTTTTTACACATTCTTTTATTTTACTGAACTGTATTGTGTTATTTTTCATTTCTATCTTTTTTTGCTCTTTTTAAAATTATTATTTAGCTTCGGTATTTTATTTTGTTTTATAATGAGACTGAATATCTATATATTTGAAATAGTTAGAAAAATCAAATAACGGTTCCAATCATCGAACCCATTTCTTCAATTTTTATTTCATAAGAAATTTCGTGGCTTTTACGGATACCTTATCAGTTCAAATCTCGCAGTTCATCATCACCTGTCCACCACTCTATAATTTTTATGAGAAATAGAAAAATGAAACTTAACTGTATATTCTGTATATTGAAAAATCTCGACAGACTTTCGCAATCTCATACACTGTAACGATTTCACCAATTTTTATTTCAGTTGAAAGTATATGATGCTAAATACATCATAAATAGTTTTTTTGTTGCCCTTGTTTGTGAGAGATATAGCAAAATGAAATTTTAACCATAACCCATTCTATCCCATTTAACCTTAAGTTTACTGACGGATTTAATCTCAGCAGGTCCTTTCAGAAAGGAACCTCTATAAGGGAAATGCTCTCCTTCTATCACTGAATATTTAGATTAAAGCACTCATTACATCACTTGATGAGTTAATTATTCTTGTCTTTCTTTAATAACAATGAATAATGTTACCTCATATGAAGGGATAAAATAGAATAGGAAAGTAAATATGAATGTTGGCCGATTAGAAGACAAACAGATTGTTTCTGATAAGGAAGAGTTATTATAATAATTTAATGATAGTATTTGTACCAACTCGTACGAAAAGGAAAATTCCAGCATCTTATTGATTGTAAGTAAGAGCCGAGAATACCTTCTCAAGGAACAGAATATGTGAAGAACTATGAACGTGGAATTAATCTGGAATTAATAGAAACATATGTAAAAGAACTAATTGCAAATTTATGTAGTACTATGGAATTAATAGAAAGATGCATGAAACAATAAGAATAGGATATGTAGTCTTATGTAATTAACAAAAGAATTTGTAAAGGAATAAGAAAAGGATATTTAGTATTATTAATTAGAATTAATAAAAGGATATGTGAAAAAGTGAAGCAATATGAACAGAATATGCAGCAATACAAATTTAATAGAACGGTTAGGAAGCAATAAGAATAAAATATGTAGTATAAATGGAATTGAATGGAGAATATGTGAAAGAATAAGAACAGGATATTTAGTATTATTTTTATTACTTTGAATTAATAAAGGGATTGTGAAAGAATGAAGCAATATGATCAGAATGTGTAGCATTATGGAATGAGCTAAGCGATTTTTGAGATAACAGGATATGTAAAATGAAATCAATCTTTTAGAAACCATTTCTCTATTTTATTAAATTATTATCTGTTCTTTTTATAGAAATCATCATTAATTGCACTGAAAAAGAAGCAAGAGAATTCACCCACGTTTCGGGTTATATTTAGAATTAAATTTGGAATATATCGAAACTGATATATTCCAAATTTAATTCTAAATATAACCCGAAACTCTAACGAAAAAAAAAACTATCCAAACGCAAAATGAGGAAGATATTAAAAATTAAGGCTAACTAAACTATCTAATGGTCCTTTAATTGATTTCCTCCATAAAAACCAGGAGCCTCAATTAATCTCCAGATAATTCAATTAATTAATGCCGACGAATGATTTTGCTTAATTTTCCTTATTTTTTTTTTTTTCAAATAGCTTTAAAGTTCACTTACAGCACGATCATCAGAATCCAGTTCAGAACGTTATAGTAGAAAAAGTTATTTAAAAGGAGGTTAAAAAACTACATTAATTGTTAAATGAAAAGGCCGTGGAAGACTGTATGATGAAATGAAATGTATTAATTTACAAGGAAGGTTAGAGATTCAACTATGAGGTCAGGAAGGAAATTAAATCAAATAATCAACAGGTGAACTTAAGTGTCGATAGGGATAAATCTCCATTGGGCTGTTTGAATTTTAGCTAAAGTGACCTAATACGTAAACTTTACATATTAGATTTATTAATTAATGTCTTAATGAAATACAAACATCAAATTTGTCAAGAATAAATATGAAGATTTTGGTGCTATCAATCTTGTACATATTGGTAGATAGAACAAATTTGTTTATTTGGGTAACAGGAAAAACCAATAATGTTAATTTTTCAATGTTTGACCACACGTTTGATCGTATTTCAGTTACTTTCAATAGATTATTTATTATGAAACTTATTTTAAGAAAAGCTAAATTATTCATTGAATTTTTTTTTCAAAATACAGAGTGAGTACAAATGATGAACCCGATTTTAAAAAATCCTATTTTCGAAACTATTGCACATATACAATAAGTGATAGATTAATTTTAAGAGAGACAATCAAGTTTTTTAAAGTTAAAAATGTTGTCTGTATTTTGAATTATTTTTGAATTGCTCAAACATTGCAAGACTCGTTAGTAAATAAAGTAACCTACCTCAACAGAAGAGTAAAGAATGAAAATTATAGATTCGTCTTTTTTTTTTTTTATCAAAGACAGATAGAGGTAATTAATCCTATTAAAATGCATTTATTGGCTACAAATGAAGATAACGGGAAGATAGGCAAATTTGTTTTCCTATAATTAAACTAGCCGCCTTTGATGACCAATTCATTTGCCCAGATTATTACTTTTTTTTATGCTGTTAAATGGTTTTTGGAATGCATTTAAAAACAATTCATTTTATTTGATACTACTGTATAACATAAATTGAATCTGCTTACAGTAGTTTTGTGTTTCCCCAAAACTTTCTTGCATATTTTCTAATAAACTTATGCCGGATAATGTCTTACGCAGCATTGGTGTACGTAATTATGAAATATTAACTTTTTGCAGGAATTTAGCAATTCTATTGAATCTATCGTGTCATCCTTGGCGAGTTGTTTGGCGATTTATCCCTGACATGCGTTAACAGTATCCAAAAATGAAATTTGTGTTTTGGACACATTTTTTTCTCAACCGATCGACATAAACATTTGAAACCGAACTGAACTTGTAGTCATAAAATCTCATTTTAAATTTGATATATTTAAGTCATTGCGTTTTTGAACTATCTCAAGTACAGACTTACAGACAGTCAATCTTTTGTTGGATTTGGGTCAAAATTTAACAGGTGTCTATATTATAGATGTAAAATCTGTATACCGATTTTTTTTATCTTGTTATCTTCCTTTTGTAATGATCGTGTTAACTTATATTCGAACAGCAGGGCAGACAGACATCCTTTTAACAGATTTTAATCAAATAGCTACATAAATGTACACATTTAGTGTAAAGACCATGTACCAAATTTCATCTGTCCAGATGAGAGCATTTTTGAGTTGTCTTTGTCTTAGATAGACAGACAAAAAAGTATTTTTCGAATTAAAATGTGGAAATTCTTCAAAATCTCGAATTCGAATTACTATATTTCTCTATACTACATGTACGAAAAAATAAAAAGTGTTTATATTACGATATAAAAGCGGAAGAGAAAATCTTTCTTCAGGTTTAATGATTGATAAAACACATGATTGAATGTTTTGATGCTTTAGTGTTGAATTCCATTCTAGCTTTTTAATATATTATGATATATAGTATATCAAATTAAATTATAAATATTATTAAAATTAAGGTATCAATTCTACGAAAATGAAATTGATATTATTAAAAAGCTAATTTTTAAGTCTTAAGATAATGCAAAGACCATTTTTATAAGATAATTGTTTTGGAAGTTATGAATATCAATTTCTGTAAGCAAGACATTTTGGTTACACACTTGGTGACGGTTAAGCCTATTTTTGAGCTCGATTAAATTTTCTGTTTGAAGCTTATTCCTTGAATTCTTTTATATTTTCATTCTCCTTACTGAATGTACTTTTTGGTGACATTCGAACTATATCCGGAATATTTCTAATTTTTTTGCAACTTTATACATTAACTAAGCAACGCGTTTCATTTATTCATTAAAAATGTCAAAGGAAATTCATATGATAATCTGTTTACATTTCAGTGTTGCCATTAGACAATAATAGACCAGTAATAAGAGCAAATGTTGTGCCACGTGTGGTATTTATATATATATATATATAGAGAGAGATATTGTGTTTTAATGTACTTCATTATATTTCCCCTCATACACTATAGTCATAAGATTTCTTACTAGCTTGAATGAACGGAAGTGAATTCCATTTTTTTAATAGAAAAACACAAATAATGGCATAATATATAAAAAAAATTGAGAGATACTCACACAAAACACGTATACGTACAAACATAAAAATGCCACTGGAACGCTAGTGCTTTATATTTATAGATATTGTGTTCTAATGTACCTCATTATATTTCCTCACATACTCCACAATTCTAAAGTTATAAGACTTCTTACCAGCTTTAATGGAAGGATGTGAATTCCATATTTTTAAGAGAAACACAAATAAATGATACAATGTAAAAAAAAGGGAGATAACTAACACAAAACACGTACAAACATAAAAACGACAGTAGAAGATAAACAATAATAATCAGAAAAGGCAGTAGAAAATAAAAAGTACATCAAAAATATAAATAAAATAGAAAATTTTGACTCTCTGAGTTTGAATGTTAGTTCGAAAGAATTCGAGTTCAATGATTTTCCTCTAGGACGAAACTGATCTCATCACAATTGATACGCATTAAAAGTCGACATCTGGTTCTGGATAAATTATTTGAGAGAATATTATTGTAGCCATTGTACTTTATTTTGTGGTGAAAGAGTTTATATATACCAAGATGCAATCTGGTCAAGAAATTTTGTTGCATATTGAATGACATCATTTTCATTTTCTCGTATATGGAGTGTAGAGAAAATAATGTGATTTTCAAACAATTGGAACTCGAGATTTTGACGACAAAGCACGCTTCAGACCTCCAGGAATTCGAAAAATACATTTTTTAAAAAATGGCTGCCTCTGGCTAAGATAACTGAAACATGCTTTGAAATATAGACAGATGAAATTTGGCATATGATCTTTACACCAAATTTGATGATTCCTATCAAATGTTGAGCAAAATCCACTCAGAGGAAGTCCGTTCGTTGATTTGGTCGAATATAAGTTGAAAGAATTTCTAAAAATAAAAAAATGAATAAAAAAACCCTAGATGGATAAAATTCGGTATACATATTTAACAACTGTATTATAGACATCGCTCAAACCTTGCGGTGGCTTGGTGGTAAGGTCTCGCCTTCGGAACCGGAGGGTTTCAGGTTCGAGACACGATTCCATCGAAGAACCGTCGTCCGTAAATCCGTCGGGGTCAAACATCTTCCCGCTGGTGTGGTGTGGATGCTTGGGGAGGGGGATACCAGCTCAGGTATCGTCCTCGTCATTTGACCGCGTTTCAAATGTACAAGGTCCGTCCCAAAAATAGCCCTAGTGTTGCTTTAAATCGGGACGTTAATATATCTAAACTAAATAAATTTTGAGCAAATCTGACAAAGAATTGGTCGTCTGTCGTACTTTCGGAAGCATGTAAACGCGATAACTCAAAAACGCAATGAATCAAATATATCGAATATGGTATGCGATTTTATGATTATAAATGTGATTCCATGTCAAATTTTTGATTCATTCAGTTGGGAAAATGCGTCTGAAACACACATTTTCGATGTTCGATATTATTAACCACATCCCAGAGATTAATCGCCAAAAACATTGCCACGTATCATATGGTTGATTCAATAAAAATGTTGAATTTATGTCAAAGGTTAATATTTCGAAATCATTACGCGTCAATGTCATGCAAGGTGTTCTCTGGGATAACTCTCATATTAGAGAGTATGCGAGAAGGTTTTGGAGTGACAACTCTGGCTGGTTTAGTTTAGGTTAGGAAAAGTACTTGACTAATAGACTATAGAACAAAGACTAATATAGAGAGAAAATATAATTATAGAACAAAGACTAATATAGAGTGAAAATATAAT
>JAPMOR010015275.1:307624-321825 GCA_026543865.1 Argiope aurantia
ATATATATATATTCAATTTTTGTCATCTTGTCCCGGTATTGGGATAAAATGATATTTTTGCGTTAACTTTTTAAAATAGTAAAATAATATTCTTTATATTAAAATAAATATTAATCTAACTGGGTACAATACAAGGAAAGTTCCTTCTATATATACAAAATATATACAAGAGAAAATAATTTATCACAAAAATTAAATTTATTAAAAGTTGTCAATAGTTCACGCCATAACTCTTGCTTCTTTTGACCTTGATAAATTTTACATTTGATTTTATTATCAGAATTTTATATGATCATAATATTTTAGACCAAATTCTTCATAGAATTAACATCTTTTGGTTTTCTTAAGGAGGAGTTTTACCTCCTTTTATACGAAGTCAGCAGAAAAGAAGTATTGAAGAAAATCAAGAAAAAAAATGTACCTCGAGATATTGAAGAATCTCCATGTTTCAGGCTTTCTTGAATCTGATAAACACATTTTTATAATTATGTCTATCTGTTTGTGTATACGATAACTCAAAAATACTTTGATGAATGATGGAATATGGTATATACTCTTTACACAAAGTTTGCCTTTATATTGGATCTTGTCAAATTTTGATTGAAATCCATTCAAATGAGTCCGTCTGTTAATGCATTAACTACAAAGCGAAGAGAATTAAAAGAATGCACAGATTTGACTTTTTAAAGTGTACATAAAAAATATCAAAGTATTCAAATTTTTATTGCAATCAAACGGATCAGTTTACATAATTAGAATTTCATCATCGTAATACTAAGTACAAAATCAATAAGATTGAATTAAGGTACAAAAAAAAAATGGATCGGCGAAGTCTCCTAGTTGGCGATTTTCCGATTGCTCTAAAATTGCCAAACTTCATTATACATAAAATGCCAAGATGGTTACATTCCTAAGTTTACTTGGCGATTTTCAGTTTGCGCTAAAATTGTCAAACTCAATTATACATTAAATGTTACGATAGTTGCATTCCTAGGTTTTTTGACGATTTTCAACAGATCACTAGCTCCTTTGTATACGAGACTCCAAGGTGGATGCATTACTAGGCTTACTTGGCGATTTTTAGATTACGTCAAAATCACCAAGCTCCAACATCCAATTGGCGACGGTTTGAATTTTTTGACGATTTATCGCGGGGGACGTACATATGCTGACGTCTCACCTCTTTTTCATATTTTAATATATTAGCCTAGACATATGCTATATAAAAATTTCATTTCCTTAAAGGTGCTAATCTATTGAATTTGTAATCCCACATCGATAATATTACTCCATTTTCTAATAGAGTAATGCTATCATTCCATACGAAACGAATAAAATTATTACTAAAGAATGGCAACATCAGATATAGATAAGAGAGATAACGATTTTTGTTTTTGTCTTCTAAAATGATTTCAGTAGTGGGAAAACATTTTTTTGCCTCTCTACTAAAATCTATAAAACTAATAATTTGCATTTTGTTTAGCTGTAATTTTGATTTTATTTTTATAATGAATGACCTCTATTAATAATTAAAGAGAATGTGTGTGTTGGCGCTCAACAGCACGAGTTCATTTGCCTTAGAACTATTAAATTTGGCGCAGATGCACTTTAGAAGATGGGAAAATATGAAATTTGGAGAGAATTGTTTTAAAATTTTGAATCGAATTTAATTTTAATACAATTCCCGAAATCATTACTAAAGAAAAGTATCTTATATAAATTTTAAAAAAATGTCTTGTTAATGATGCAAGTTTAACTGTCATGCAGTTTTTTTTTCTGACATCAAATTTCGATAGTTTTTTTTTTAATTTTTTTTCTCTTTAATTTTTGATATTAGACTTTCACATTGTAATGAAATTAACATCATTTGATTGTTTCATTGAATAATGAATCTTTCTATTTTCATTATTTTAGCGTGCAATTTGAAAAAAAATTAACTACACATATATACACCAAATACTACACATTTTTATGGCACTTTGATATCTTGAATTTCTACTTAGGAAAATTCCTGTACACAATAAATAGAACAAGAGTAAGGATATTAAAAGAACACGGCTTTAATGTTTGTCTAGATTTAATTTTGAAATTTACTTAGTCAAGGGATATGCATAGGAGATATAATTGAAATTAAACTCAGCAATTATTCTGGGCAAGTCATTTGGTTGCCAAAGACAATCTAAAGTAAACAAATGGATTAAAATTTTATGATCTAGAAAATCAAAATACTTAAAACTATATCATTAATGTATTTTTATCAGTATTTATGTTTGATGTATTTGATTCGACGGTTTCTATAATGTTGTTTTTAATAAATAATAATATTTTATTGCTTAAACAGCTTCATGCGCTTTAAATCATTAATAAATATCCAGACAATATTAACTTGTAAACAACAAAGTAATAACAATTGTTTTATATGACATTTTCAATATTTATGGACAACATTAAGAAGGTTGTAGCATGATCATATAATTTAATTATAAGCCATATAGCAAAATACAATATTGTCAACAAAACCATAAAAATAAATTTTTATACAATATAATGAAATAAATCTTTAATGGAAATAAATTATTTTATTACAGTTTTATCTATAGAAAAAAAGAAGCGAATGATAGATAATTCATAAAGACTTTGTTATAGAATAGGAAGAATTCCGCAAAACAAACGGCCCAATTTGGTTCTTCGTGACAAATTTCACATTTCTTAATCTCTCAACTTCAATTGCTCTCGTAATCTCCTTCCAATTAATGTCTAAATTTTTCATTCTTCCTTAGATTCTTCAAATTCATTTCTTTTGATATTCCAATGAACGGATATTTTTTTTGTTTTTATCATCTCCATTGTTTGGTCCTGCTTGCAATCGGAAACTGTTTTCTTCCGTCTAGTCCGCCGCTTAAACGAAACAAAAGGATTTGTGTCTCTGAAAACCGATAAACGGATTAGTGTCACAGTTCGATGTGACATGTCTCTCGGCATGGGCAATTGAACGAATCCAAAAGAGAGAGAGAAAGAATAATCCTCCATTATTACTGAACGAAATAACCCTCTTTGATACAGGAAATTGTCCGATGAGATATAGGAAGTGGCACCAGAAAGAAAGTTACAACTTGGTGGAAAAACGAAGATATGTTTTTGAATGAAACACGGCCAAATCAAAACGAATGGCCTGATTTGAAATCTTTATTTTTTTACATTGTCATAAGGGATGTCCTCAAAACGTCTAATGGATTTTGATAATCAATTTTTAAAAAAATGAAATGCAATAAAAATGTATCGTTTGCGCCCTTAGTTTTGGAAATATCAGGGAATTTCATCCAACAAAATTGAAAATTTAATTAACATTGCAACCGACAAGTGGCGATGTAACAAGTATAGTTTACACAGATGTCTGGAAATTTTTGCCACGTTGTTGCTGTATATGAATATGAAAATTACTTTGGAATCATTGCTGCTTCATTTTTTTATGACAATCTATGCAATTTTTTCTTACCGATTTTTATTTTTCCTATTTTGCAACGCCATTCGCTGGTGTCAAAGATAAATAAATTTGCAATTTGGTAGGATAAAATTCCCTGAATTCCAAACCCAAGCGTAAGGTCGCAAATGATTCATTTCTATCGCATTCCGTCTTTTTTTTTAAGAAATTGATTTTCTAAATCCATCAGTCAGTTTTGGGACACCTGGTATATGGATAATGATTAAATAATTCGATCTCAAGATTTTAGCTGATCGCCATTTTTCAGACTCTTCACATTTTTGAAATTATGTCTCTCAGTATATCAGAGAACACGAGAATTCAGAAAGGCATTGATCCATACGATTGAAATTCGATAGGTGATTTTTCACATCAAATTTGTAAGCTTTCCATCCAATTTTGAACGAAATCTTTTCCCAGGAAATTTGTCTGCCTTTCGAATGGCAAGCTAATAAAGATAAATACAAAACGGAAAGAACTAGATGAATGCAATTTATTATTACACAGTTGCGGTATCTAAATTGTAAATACGTGCTAAATTATAAACGAAATACGTCTAATGATTTATGGCGAATTGTTATGAGTGAGGATAGAACCTGGGACATTGTGGTTCGCAGCCCAGTAACAAGACCACGAGACAAAAGCAATTGACCGTCTAATATAGCTGTTAGCTGGCTTATAACCTTTCACCACAGATTAATCGACTATCGGTCTGTATATGCATGGATGTAAACAAGATAACTCAACAATGAAATGCCAAATGAAATTTAGCAAATGATATTTTTAATATAGTCGTAGTTCTGTGTGAGTTTAGATCCTTTTAGTCGGTCAAAATAAAGATGCTCAGTGTGCATATTTGACTGCCTTTGCTATTCTACGAATCGCAAATGCACGGTGTAAAACTAGAAATCTGTGCATTCGTAATGTTCACATGTTCTCAGATTTCTATTTTCACATGGCGCTTACACAATATTTACGAAGAGTGATCAGTTCTTAGCTAAAGGCTTGCCACTAGCCACTCAAAAGTAGAAAGAATGCTATCCAAATGTATCGACTGATTTGAAATGCAAGAGATGGTATAGGCATATATTATGCAAAAGTAGAATTTTGCATATGCAATTCAACTTTTGCATAAGATATGGAACCTATAAAGCATATAAAGCTTCAATCTGAAACAGATTATTTTAAAGTAATGTATGTTTATAGTTTTACAAGATATTTATGTATATCGCTTTTCTTATATTAAAGTTTAAATGGATTGTTTTATAAAATTAAATACAATATGTATGCATTCTTCACTGTTGATCACTTTTTATTTTGATTTTAAACCAGCAATAAATCACATCAGCTAGCACAAACATTATGAAATTTCTGTTATTCGTCTGTTCGGTTACCCGCTATAGCTCTGGTCCATAAGTTGACGATGCTTAATCGAATATTTAATTTACTTAAACTACCTGTTCCAGTAAAGCTGTGAAATCAAGACATTAATATTGACGCACCCTTTAACTTTTAGGTAGCGTATTTACGAACATTATCAAACATGTGAACAGAGATTGGTGTCTTTGTAGATGACTTATTGGTTTTTCATATTTGGCAATTTGCTGTATTTTCGTCACTTTGGAAGCTACATAACTAACATATTCCAAAACGTTAAGCAACATAAGAACAATTTCCTCTGATAAATTCTGAATTCTGACGATATTATTCATCCCATGAATGATCCTAAAATCCTTCTAGTATATAAAAAAATAGTTTTTCATTTCTGTTTTATCCCTTTCTAAGTCAATGGAAAATATTCTCAGCACCAAAGAATTTTTTTAAATCTCTTTTTACGTTATAAACTATTCTACCACTAGTGATTTATCTTACCAATTTTGCTAACATTAGAAACTATAAGTATTATTTGAAGAGTTTAATCCCATCTAATTGTTAACATTACCATTAGATACAAATGAGATAATGAAGAACAGTACCTGGCACTTACTTATTTGTATTGAAAACTCTGATGGTTAAGTGATTTATTGAATGATAGCATATGTCAGCACAAATTAACTTTTCAATTAAGGTAGAGAGTACTTTATCTCCCTTTTATCTTAGTATTCTATCTATATTAAAAACCAAATTTAGGATCAAAGCAGCGACCCAATTGATGGATTGAAGTATTCCATTACAAATTGTCAGGAATTAGCGCCATTGAGGAAATACGACCATGATGTCTTATTTAAAGTCTTCTCTAGGTCTTAACATATCTTGATCTACGGATTTACTACTTGTCTACGGATTAGAAACTCTGACACTAAATAAGATTTGGCGAAATTCAGTGTCATTGGTTAGTGTTATTTTTTTTATTTGTAGTATGTGCTGCTGTGAGATAAGGGTTTTGAGATTTGTCTCGATAATAAGGAAACATGTCGTCCTCCATGATTTACATAGAGGACATGAGCTATCATATGAGTTGGTGGTGGAGGTCTGGTTTTCTTAATTATTTTAAATATGTAGACACTGCTTTAATTTTGTTTTAAGCGAGATGCAAAATGACATAGGAAGTTTAAGGCAGCATTTTCTTATCATATCAGATTTCTCAAACATCTCAAACAGAGGACAATGGATCGGTATCGAGGGTGAAAAAACAAAACGATAATAATTTTCCCAGTCTAACGAGTGGTGACATTTCAGGTGTTTGCGCAGCAATTGTCTTTCTGTCTTCAATACTTCCGATATCAATATTACTCCCACGCCTCATCTATGGGAATTTGGGCGGCATGAATTCATTAGCATGTGAAGGTGTGTATTCAACAATAAAACTTATCTCATTCGCTGTGCTTCGTCATGCTTGGCTGGCTAGTTTTCTCTTGAATGATTTGCGAGTGATTGTCACAGAGCCCCTTAATTAGATGACAGCAGAAAATCATTGTATTACCATTCTTTATTTGTGTGAGATTTCAGCTTATTTTTTTAAATAATATTTGAAACTATTTTTAGTTTTTTTTTTTTTTTTTAGAAATTTTATTTATCATCCTGGTTAGATTTTGTTAACTAATACCTAATACCGGCCATGGTCTGTATGAAAATATTTTCATGCCCAAATGCATTATCATTCGTAGGATTAAACATGTTTTCTAGAAATACGTGAAATATTTCTAATGTTAAATATTATAAAATTTATATTATATTAATATAACGTACAATATAGAAAATAATATATAAGAATAGTTAATACAAAAGATGGAAAATAATATGAAATTTATATTAATATACAGGGTGTTTATTTAGTCCCGGACCTATTTTGATATTTAATAACTCATAAAATAATGAAGATATAAACAAACTAATGGCATTTATTGATGGAATAACTCATATATTTTCCATTTCAGGTTTGAATATTTTTACTTTTGTAAATATTGTCTGCGCGTGTGGTTAATTTCAGATAATTTCATTTTCCAGTCTAAATATCTGTACTTTTCTAAATATCGTCTGCTTATTAATTGCATTCTCCTCTCTTTTGTTTTTGGCAACTATTGAAATGTTATGTTTACTTTTGATGTGTTTGTTCTATGTAGTATTTTTGTATGTGATGTTTTATTCGAGCATATATTAAGGAGAATGCATACACCACAAGAGAAAGCACAGATTTTATGGTGGTTCATAGAAACGAAATCGATAGTGCAAGCACAGAGAAATTTCAGAAGAATTTACCAAAAAGATCCTCCATCCAAAAACAGCATCTTGCGGTGGAAAAAGAATTTTCTAGAAATTGGAAGTATCGCAGATAAGAAACGTTCCGGACGTCCTTGCACAAGTCATTTTGATGTTGAGCTTGTCAGAGAGACATTTTTACACAATCCTAGAATATCTGTGAGATCAGCGGTTCATATTCATTGACAAGGGTCATGAAACTTTTTGAGTCTATTTAACCATTTATGTTATTAATTTTAATCTATCTTTATTATTTTATGAGTTATTAAACATCAAAATGGGTCCGGGACTAAATAAACACCCTGTATTTTATGTATATTAATATAAAATTTATTTAAAAATATTTTAAATAAATTTAATAAAAATTATATAAAATTTATATATTATTAATAATATTTTATTTATATTAATATAAATTTTATTTAAAAATTCTTTTATATTAAACATTAGTCGCCTTTGCTGATCAGCTGGTCCACAAGGAATATTATTTTATTTTCAAATAAATTTCTTTTGCATTATTTCAATTTTATGATTCCCCCAAGAAAATATTTTTGACTACCAATTTGAACAGATATTAAACCGGTGTTATCTTCAGAGCTCTACATTGGAAATATACTAGAAAGAGGATGGACAGTCCCCACCTTCGGTTTTATGTCACATATAATCGCACATTACTCACTCAAATCGCATTGGAATTTTTTTTCTAAATACATTCGCAAGAATGTTTTTATTTTGTATAAAAATATTCATTAAAATTGCTCTATATTTACTTTTGTAGTCGCGTTTGGAGACCAGATTGTTTTCCGAGAACATTGGAAATAAATGTATTAAAAATTTCCCATTGCCATTTTCTAAGTTTGAAAAACTTATATTTAATGGAATTATTCTATAACAAATGACTGTTTATGTAATTTTTTAAAAAATGAGGGCATAACGAAATGAAATAAAAATATTAGCTCAAAGAAATCATTTTTTAAAAATTTTAGTTTAAAGACTAGCAAAAAGACTTGATAAAATAGTTTGAAGGGAATAAGGAGTCAAGTTTTTATAACAATAAATACTTTCTCACAAATTGCGTTTCAAATTAAGAAATCCATTGAGAGAAAAAAATTGTACGAATATAGATTAAAAATAATATTTGTGAGGCAGTGTTTATTTTCGGAAAATATGGCTGGAAACGGCAAAAACGTAATTTTTAATTAACCCATTTCAATTAAATTTTGGATTTTGATAAGTTAACAGTGATCATCCTTTTGTTTTGAAAGGCGCGCATTCGTTTTTATATAAAAATAGATTACATAAATATCCAAGATTTATCTTTTCAAATAAAAGTATTGCTCCATCTATTCACACTAAAAATATTTTTATTACTATGGTTTAAATCATATTTGATGAGATTTTAAAATCTTATTCTTGTTCGCAGTAAATCAAAACAAAACAATTCACGAGACGTTTATAAAAGAGCACGTTTAATCCGCCTGCATTTCGTTTGAACAAGCGCAGTGTAAAGATACCTTGATTTATTTATACTACTTCGAAAATCGATTTCATAAATGAAAAACATAAAGTTGTTTAAGAAGCGATTTTTGTTTATGTTGGAGGATGCGTTTTGCGTATCCGACTATGTTTTAAAAATAAGATAACAATAAAAACAACAACAACAACAACAAATACTTAGAAATGTAATAAAAACATGTAAGAAGAAACTAATGCAGTTCGATATTAATTCATCTCTACCAATAGTAGTGAAGGTTGTTGTTGCGTTGAGGTTTCGAAAGACTGATCATTTTGCCTAAGAGCTGCCAAATTCGGTGCACATGTATCTGAAGGATAGGAAAGTGTTCGTAAAAGCGATTTTTTCTGCACTTTTAACTAGTCAAAAACTATGCGAGATTTTGTCGTTTAATCTCTAAAATGTCTATGCACAAAATTGTTTTTAAACAATTTGAAAATTTAAAAAATCCCTTTTCAGTTATACCAATTTAAATGTCATGCAATATTTCCTAAACATTGGCAATTTAAAAAAAATATTGTTTGCATATTTTTTAATAAGAAATTTTACTTGTTTTGGAATGATTCTGCATATAAGTACGGAATTTATTTGACGATTCTGAGGATGAGATTGCATAAACGCAAAACATAACAGGCAGTTTGAAATAAGTAATTTATAAGTTACTAAGATATAATGCAACTCGATTACATTAGGAATTTTTATGCGCACTGTAATCATAACAAGTATAAGGTTATTAAAAGAATATGGTTTAACGACTTCTCCAAATTTAATATTCTCGTAATTGTGTCATAAACATTAAAGCATGCACAAGATATTTAATTAAAACTGAACTAAGCCAATATCATTTGGCCATCAAAGGCACCTAGGGATTTTATTAAAAATATATATATTTATGTACTTACAATGTCGCTGATTACACGGCTAACTTCATACAAACTTCTAAACTGAATATTTAAAACATTTTATGATGTTTTTAAATTTTATTTTTAAAATTAACTGTCCTCTGGTAGCTTTAAAAGAGAACAATTCTCTTGCAATAAACTTTCTCAAATATAATTTTATTGTGCCAAAATAAGTGCACTCTTCCGTCCATATAACTCATAAATTTGTTTCTAAATTCATAAATTCGTAACAAATAAACTTTTTAATATAAAAGAAAAGAACATCGAGAAATTGATCTGTTTTTTTATAATTAATTCTGAGTCGATTTCTATTTAAATTTGTATGATGAAGCGTTCATAAATATTTGTTTAAAAGTTATAACTTTTTCTTTTATTAATCTATTATTGTTATATTAATGAGACTGATTTACCCAATTTTGAATGAAACTTTGGAATAATTTATTTTGAAACCTCCTTGGATTTTTTTTGCTGATTGTTTCTTTCTAAGAAACTCTCATTGAACTTTATTTTGTGTAAAATTTATTCGTTTACTAAATTTTTAAGGGAGAATTGGTCCATATTCCCTACTCTTATATTTGCATTTTACTTGTAATTTTAAATACGTTTCAGATAAATTAAATAAGTATCAGTAAATTCTCTAATGAATGTTTTCTTTTGTCGGTTGAAAGGTGTTTTTTTTAAATTTAATTAAGTGTTTATGATCGTCAGGGGATTGCAATATCGATTTTTGAGCTCATAACCACTTGTGCTGGCGATTTTAAATTTCGCACACTTGTTTATACTCGATGGCAATGCTATATGTCCATGTATGTTGTTGTTGCTTATCTCCCTTGAACTTAACACCAATTGAAGCCAAGAGCGGGGTAAAAGGGGCGCAATAGGTTCTGAGGGTAAAGACCTCCGAGCACCCGAGGGCAGAAGTCTGACTTTAGCTCATATGAAGATGACACACGCGTTCGCTTGCACACCCTCTTTTTACAATGGGGCTCTTTCACACACCTCACAGAGTGAACACATGGTAAAGAACAACAATGCCCGAACCAGGAACAGAACACGGGACTCCCAAATCATTTGGAACACGCGCTACCCCTAGGCCAGGACGCCGGGATCTCCATATATTCAGAACATAAGTATCAGTAGTTAGATTGATTTAATTATTTTTAATTTCATACCAGTGGCGTTATATAAGAAGCAAATGAATATAAAGATTTAATAGAATTAATGATAATGAGTTATAAATTGAAAATTAAGAAGTAGTTAATTAAAATAAAAAAATCTATTTTTCATAGTACTAATAAGGGTAAGATTTTAAAAACTTTCTTATCAAGCTGATTTCTAGTTTGAATATTCACGTATAAGTGAAATAATTCGTAAATTAAATTCTAAGAAATAGCCACTAAAATTTTTTTTAATTATATTTTTTCATTCCACATAAAAGCATGGATTTAAAACTTGCTTCAAAGTTTTTAATTTCTAGATTGAACATTTGTGTGTAGCATTAATGAATTATAAACTAAGTTTTTAAAAGTAGAAAATAAATAAAATTTAAAAATTGTGTCTTTTATTACACTAGTAAATATATATTTTTAATTTAATTAATTTAATTAACTAGTAAATATATAATTTAACACTAGTAAATATATAATTTTGGATTGAATACTTATGCAAAACATGATCCATGACATTCTTATAAATTCTGTAGGGTAGAAGACCATAGCAATTCGTTTTTTCCTCTCTCCCATTCAGCACATTCGACAAGCGAAAAAAATCAACAGACACTTATTCATATTGATTTAAAGTGTCAGAATTATCACAAGTGTTTTATTTTCACCCTCCTGAATTAACTTTCACCCTCTCAGTCATGAACGAGGAAGTCGATCAACAATGAACGATCATTGTTTTCACACATGCCCCAACGGTGAAAACCGAAACCATTAGAAGAAAACGTCATTCATACAACTGTTTGTCCAGACGGAAGTGGCAACACCCAGATTCTTTTCCAAGATAGCTTTTCTTATTGTAGTAATGGCAAGGAAAGGATTTCACCCTCCCCTGGACAATGGGCAGCTGTGGTAAAAGGACAAAAAAAATTATGTGCTGTAGGTGTCTTAATTCAGTTTTGAGGGTGTAGCGTGTTTACATACAGGTGGTGAACAACGTCACCGTTTAATTATGAAATTTATCGTACACTTAATCAGGTCATTGTTTTGTAGAAAGATGGTTTGTGATATATTATTTTCTTCCCTTTGACAGTTGTTTGTGCGGAAATGCGAAAGGTGTGTGTGTTTTAGTACTTTTTTGACAGACAGATTGGATAGTTTTTTACCATGCAGTGGGTAATTGCAGTTGTTTGCCAAAGTGAGAAATCGTGAATGGATTTAAGTATTAAGCGATGAAGATGAAAGGAAACTTTAAAATGCATGACAGAATTTTATTAAGATATTAATGAATATCTCGCAAACGTTTTAACTCTTAAAAACCCATACCGGAAAGTGATTTGGTGTTCAAGAAGCGATGTTATATTATAACTTCCTTCTGGACATACGTTTCACTCATTCAAATATCCTCTTAGGTGTAATTACTCTCATAAACACTTCGCAGGACGCGATTCGTATTTTCAATGAAATCCAGCTTTTAGCCCAGATGTTCTATGATTTTTTAACTGCAAGTTTTCCTGTTAAAGATTTGGTGAAAGGAGTATCTTTTTTTTTCATGCATTCTATGTACGGTACAAGCTATTGATGAATGGCTTTACAATTACTTCTTTGCCATGTATTTTGAAATCACTCATTGTCATTGACTCTATTGCAATATTTTTAAATACTTTTTTCGAACTGAGTAAAATTTTAAATCATTCAGTGAATCAATCAGTGAGTTTTTCATATTTTAGTATTTGAAAATGATTTATATATTACTAGCGTTTATATGTTATATTAGAGGTGCTCTTAAATTTTACACTGACTTTTGTGTAAAATAGTTATATAAGGCTTTTTAAGTTTTCCAATCAATTTAACCTGCCTAACATATATCGCTTATTGTTTCGTTTCACGAACGAGGCTTCGTTATTAAACAGTAATAGGCGAAATTTGCAGATTAACAACGCAAAGAACTGCTTAAAGCTGAGTTAGCAAAAGCAACCATTCCTTTTATTTTTATGAATACAGGAACACGTTGCCAGATATAGGTTTTATTTTTGTGAGCAGATTACGATACAAATAGTATATCAATACACAACACTTATATTAAGGACTTGTATAATCGCACAAAAATGTATTTTTATTTTAAAAAATTTCAGCTAGTCGAATTAGAAAAGAATAATAAAGTTTGAACAAAACCTCCAATGTCTCCTATCTTATAGATTTCCAAATCTGACACATGAATTTTTTTCAAAAAATTTTGTATTTTAGCGTGAAATTTTGACAAATGTCGACATTTTCTTATGAATGTCATCCGAGTCTGGTGTGTGTACGAAATATCTGCTGACGATCCACCAAATGTTTAACCTTATAGATTGCCGAATCTGACACATGAACTTTTAAAAAAGAGATTTGAAAAATGCAAATGTTATTGTGAAATTTTGACAAATATCGACTTTTTCGATGAATGTCAACATTTTCATAGTCTCTGTACGAAATATCTGCTGACTATCATAATTTCTCACTTACACAGGTAAATGTCGACATTCAGTTTGTCCTAATGATGAATGTCTAACAAGTTTTTTTATTATTATTACGGTAAGACAAAGCTGCGCTTTGCTTAAATCATAATTCATAAGTAAAATATATAAAAGGATGAGGATGAGTAACTTTACGAAGGATGTCTTTTAAAATAATACGAAAAGAATAAAAACATTGAATTATTTGAGAATTAAAATATGCGCATTCTCTATCAAGCTCGGACTTAAACTGTAGATTCAAATTAAAAAATATATACAAGCGGTCATGACTATTTATAAATAGAAACTGTTTTTTCGATTAGGCATATTTAATGACATCTTTCACAAGTACCATTAGTCACATTATATCAAGAACATTATCTTTAATTTTATTGAAAATGACGAGGTCGATTGATGAAGATGACATCTTCTCTTCGTGGCATTCAAATAATGGTTGTAGTAGATCAATGCATTCATTACCTGGAAAAAAGAATGTTAATGCTGTCTTTCAATCAGTCTCCTTTATTTCACAAACGGACATACATTCCAAAATTATATCATAAGTTAAAATTTGAGAAACAAAAAGATAATGTACTTCAAAGTAAAATACAACTTGTTGTAAATGAACAAACAAAATTAAAATATTAATTTTGTTAAATATATTTTAAATGGATAAGTCTGTTTAGAATGGTTCTAAAACTAAGAAATATTGTAAAGTAAGTAAATTTTAGAAAAAATAACAAAATTTGCTGATAAGTTTTTACATCAAAAGGAGTACTTTAAATTTAAAACACAGTTCTTTGCGAAACATATGTTGGATTCGAAAGTTTTGGAATTCGTTGCCTTTTTTAACTCTGGGTTCTGAAATTGGAGAGCACTTTATTTACATATTCGCTTTTCATTTCTGCATTTTAATCAAAAAGAGATAAACAATTTATATATATATATATA
>JAPMOR010015275.1:321925-361511 GCA_026543865.1 Argiope aurantia
TAGCACAGAAATCGAGCTTATTACTAATTGTCGAATGGCAAAGTTAAATATAAACAAATCATTATACAAATTTCTGACTGCTTTATTCACTGAACATTTTTATAGCTATACTGAATCAAACGCTTCGCTTAGCTAATTAATGGAGCTGTAAAATATTATTAAAAGTGTTCTGCAGATGGTTAGCCATGTCACCAAAGAGGGCATTCAGCCAGAGGAAAGAAGATATAAAAGAAATCAAGAAATAAGCTTCAAATAAAAAATTAAACCAAACTCAAACGTAAGCCTAACCTTTTTCAGATAAATTATCATAGCAAGACTTAATATTAATGTACGGTTTCTCGCCAAGCATACCGAAATCGTGCCATTCGTCCAAAAACTCTTTAAAAGTCTGCAATCCTGGGTATATACCAGAAACTATTACAAACGAGTTTTGCCAAGTTTATATCTGGCAAGAAATCGCACCAAAATTGCTCAGCATTGGCGCCCGTATATTAATTCCAAGTCTAGCGAAATCGTATGACTTGCTTTCGGAAATCGATACTCATATCTTCCAACTCGTATAAAAAGTGCTTTTTGTTTTATCTTAAGGCGAAAAAAATTATCTTCTTAATGACATACATATCTTTTTCCTACAAATTTTCATTTAATAATATTTTTAATTCAATTTCACATTAATTTTTAATTTAATTTCACATTAACAGATTGTCAGATTGAAATGGAATGTGAATGGAATTTTTGGCAGTTATCCCCTAAAGCAAAAAGAGTTCATTCAATAGATGTTAAAAAATTTCAGAGATTAGAGAAGGACCTGAACAATAACAGAAAGAATATTTTTATAGGATTCAGTCTCTCCATCAAAGCATTCAAGCACATGCTTTTGCCAATCATACAATCCGTAGTGGGATTTTCATTTCCGCCTTTATTTCGCTATATATATATGCCTTATATATAACGAAATTTATATAAACGAAATAACTAATTATAAATATATGCCTTATAAATTTCAGTAAACTGTTTTAATTGAATGTGTTTTAATCAAATTAAATAACTAGATGAAATGTTTTTTTTAAAAAAAAATGCATCCCATATTAATATTTTAACAGCCTAATAAGTTCTGGACGAACAAACTGGCTCGTAATATATAATATATTTTATTTTCAAATTCAACAAAAAAATTTAGTCTCTTCTCAACATTTTAACATGATAATGTTAAATTAATATAGCGATATTTAATTTGATTCATTTATCTTGTCTACGTGTGATTATATTAATTCAACTTAAAAACATCACTTAAACTTTATCAGTTTAGAAACATTTTCGTGTTAACAGAAGCATAATATTTTATCAAAATGTAAAAAGTTCAACGACATATTATGGTGAGCATTTAAAATAAAAATGAGCTAAGCATTCAAATGTCATTCCTATAATAGAAAAAAATGTGAGTACACTATAGGTATTCAAAATACGCTACACGTATATTAATATGTGCAATTTTTTTTCTACGACAAAATGGCATTTAATACAACTTAAACTCATCATGTCATTTTTTTTTCTACCTGCTCGGTTTCTTGATGCTGTATACCGGAGACTTGTGATGTTTTACTTTGTCTTAAAGCTTCACGTATTGACTCAATACAGTTTCTATGTATCACGTATTTCTAGAAATTTTTTTGTTAAGACATTAACTGATATTGTGAAAAGATAAAATTTTGTAAACAACATAACCGACTTGTAATTTTTTCCTCTTACTTCAAGTGACGCAATGTTGTTATTTCAACATGGATGGCTCGAATCCTTTTATGTTTTATTGGCAAGACCTGCGCAAACAGACGAAAGTAATTTTTGATAGAAAAATAGGGCACTTTTGCCCTCAAGAATCGCCGACAAATGACAGTTTTATGGACAGAGTTGTCATTTACTAGCTATTTTCCAAAGCAATTCTTTTTCCCCAGCTGTTTCTTAATGCTTAATTACATGAAAGAATAAGGATTTTGATATTATTTTAAAAGATGTGATTCTTCAGATCTGTTTCTTTTTTGACGCAACTTACTTTTGGAAAGTTTTATTCAATTTAGTTTACTTACAATATAAATAAATTCCATTATCTTTCTTAATTACGAGAAATATTCAAAAACTTAGTTTTCAATTTTTGTCGCTACGTTCCTGACTTTCATTGTGTTGACTCACTGGCAAACAATAGAAGTAATTTTCAGATAGCTGAATAATATGTTGGATGCTTGTGGAACATTTAAAATGTTTTAAAAATTTCAATATTCCAGCACATGCAAATTATGTTCTCTTATCCAATTTTTACTTTCTCGCATAGTAATTTCTATTAAATTTTGTGTAAAATTCATTCAGAGGAATGTCTGTCAGAGGAATATCTACAAAACGAAGAGAGAGAAATTGATAAAATTCAGTGCACAGATTTAACATCCACAGAGAAGACATCTAGCAAATTTTGAGCTAAATCCAATAAGGGATGACTGTCTGTAGTTCTATACTTTCTGAAACATGTAAATGTTATAAATGAAAAGCGTAATAACTTAAATGGATCAAATTTGTACAATGATCAATGATACGTGATTTTCTGCTTATAGTTGTAGTTTTATGCCAAACTGAATTCAATTGGATCGAGAAAACGTGTGCCAAACACTAATTTGATTTTTTGAATACTATTTATTGCATGAAAGGGATTTATATAAAAAAAAAAACCTCACCAAGGATTGTAGGATAGATTCAATAAAAATACTAAACTCAGGCCAAATGTTAATATTTCGCAACTATTGTGTGTCAATGCCGTGCAAAACCTTCTCCACGATCCATAATATTTTGTGTTAGATGGGGTATAACAATCTTTATTGAAAGGTAAAAGAGAAAAAAATATTTTTGCTTTTTATTCGCACAGTTTGCATGAGCAATCAGAAAGTGAAGTCACAGTGTCGCGAGGGAAAATGTGTAATTAAAAGAGGGATTACCAGGAAAATTATTTTTTAATGGCGCTATGATAAAATAACATGACATCACAATTTGATACTTAAAATTAGTCTGTGAAAGGAATCATGAACATGAAATTACACGAAATATATTTGGTCGATGAAACACAACCATATTCCCAGCTGTTCACAACAGATAAATAAAAACACGCCTTTTCAGGAAGTTACTTAAGTAAGAAATTAATCTAAAATAAATCATTAACATATTTATTAAGTAAAACAAATGCTGAAATGTGAAACTAAATTGATTAGCTATTAAAAAAGAAACCTCACACTCTACATTGTGTTATACAGCAAAATGACTAAATATACCTTGTATATCAGCAAACAAATTATAAACGAAATTGCTTTTAATCTTTTGAAACAATCCTAGTTCTTTGTGCCTGTCTTTAACCATTCTCTTAATAATACGTTATAAGAAAATCTTCGCTCATATTTTTCTATCTATTTATTACCGTAAGTTCTATGCCATGTCCTGTTCGAACGGAATGTTTTAATTGAAACAATGCTCACAGATTATATGTTAAGGAATGATAAGGCTTTCAGTGGCAAGGCAATTGAAGGATTACGCATAATCTTTAGCGCACGGTTAAAAGCAAAACTATATAACATTATAAAGGCCGAGAGACCATGATTTGTATTTAGAACTTTTCAAGGAGTAGATTTTATCCAAGCGGCCTTTCATTGTCTTTTGTGAGTTATAAATATCGCTATCTTCCTCCTCATGAAACGCACCCCAAATAAACTCCCCTTGAAAAGAAAATGAAACTTTCAAGTACCGTGAAATCCGGATTATCTAACCCAATGTGGATGGTTAACTGGCGTTCCGAATAACGCAGGAGCATTAAGAGATAATTATGCTGATGCAGTGATGAATAAATAAATATAAATCATTCTATGCAAATCGCAATGGTCATTCATCATTTAAACATGCTGTGGTGATCCGCCTACGATAGTAAGAGCAATGAAAGTCATTGGAAGGGAAATAACATCAATCTATTTGATATGTCTCTGTATTGTATTGTATGTAGTCATACTGTCTGATATAGAACTATTTCATTCGATAGAAATAGCCTTAGAGGGTAGTTAGATATGCGCACCTCGGGGTGAATGTTTTAAGACTGAAATTAAGCGAGATTTCAGCGTTTTTCTGCTGTAACCTCTAAAAATATTATTGCACATAACTGCTTTTCGCACCATTTTAATTTTTTAAAATGTCTTTTTTCATGTTATCTATTTCATTGTTGAACAATTATTTCTTTAAATATAGCAAATTTTTACAAATATTTCTTTTTTTGTAAAATATACTGTAGGTTTCAATGTTGCCCAAAAATTTAAACCATCGTTGTTTAATCAAACATTTAAATGTTTGATTTTTTTCCGTAGTTGAAATCTGAAGAAGAAAACTCGCTTTATTATCGGTGCACTTTATAAGAAGAATCAGAAAGTGAAATTACATAACCGCAAAAGACAATTTGCAATTTGAAATCGATTACTTAAAGGCTTTAGTTTTTAATGGCGCTGCGTTCTCATGGGAATGAACTTTATTAAGTGAGCTCATGTGCAGTATAAAAAGAACAGGTGTAAGGATATTAAAATGATACGTCTTTAATGCCTATCGCAATTTTATGCTTAAAATGCTTTGTTGAAGGATTAATGAATATTAAACTATGCAAAAAAGATATAATTATTAATTTTATTTATAATTATAATTATTAATAAGCGATAAGATATAATTGAAATTAATCACAGACAATAATTCCGAAGAATCAGCTACTCACCAAAATAAAATTTTCACAATTACCATTTCGCATTGTGGTCCTTTCCTAAGCAGGAATGCTTTTACACTTAATAATTTCTAAATAGCACTGGTTGGGTATCTAATGAATTAAAATTTTTCTTTAAGCTATCTTGCTTTTTAATTACTTTGATTTATATTAGCAATAAATTACACAAGAGTGAAATATTTATCACTAGTACATTTAGTCATTTTCCGACACTAGGCTATGCATATTATGATTAATAAACCTCATAAAATTCCGTAATTCAGCTCATTTTTAACTTTAAAAATGTTAACGATTAATTTGAAGTAAGATTTTTCTTTAAATTTTAGTATCTTAGTGAAAATATTTTCGTTTTTATTTCCTTATTATGAATAAAAATGAAGCATTCACTTTTTTATTTCAATAAACATGCTGTGGTTATCAAAACTGTAAGAACTAATGGCGTATAGGAATCTGTTCAATTATGACAAAATATTAATATTATCTTAATATTTTTTAATTAATAAAGTATCTATTTTTTAAAAATCAATTTGTTTAGTCAAACATAATGTATCTTTGAACTATTAATATCTTTTTAATCAATTTGCCAACGGTTCTTCCCTTATCGATTTTAAACGGTTGTCTAGTCAGAAATTTTTGTCGACGATTATTCTTCGTACCGTTTTCCCAAATAAAATAAGAAGAATAAAAACAGAAAAGAAATTTCTTTTTACCATGACCTCTTTAAAGAGGTTTAAATTATCTGCTATTTTTAGATTTTCAATCACTTTCAGAATTTCAATTTCGTTGCCATGACAACAAGATGAACTAGGCAACACTTTTGTCTTCTCTGATTCAAACATTAGATCCATCAATAAAATACAGGATGTTATGCAAAGAATAAATTCTATTGATGTAAAATTAAAATCGGTTAATCTCTTTATTATCAATCAAACACAAAAACAGAGGGAGTGGATTCCTCGAAACTTTCACGCACATTCCCTTATAAAGAAAATTTCCATCCTCACTTCAACAATACACCCCCCCCCCCCATTTTTTGCATTTATTTGCTTCGATGATACTGAGAAGAAAGGTCAATATTTTTATTAATTTTCAATGAAAATTATAGTTTTGAAACCCATCTTATCTAAGAAGTCAAATTTTGTAATTCTTTATCAAACTATCTCTCCTGCAGTGCATTTTGATTTATTTTTACACCATGCGTTTAACGCAAAACTACATACAGGAACATCCTATTACAACATCATATTTTTTAATACTATCCCCTTAAAAATAATGTTACAAGAGGGCAGATAAAGAAATGAATTATACAGAAATCTTGACATGTTCAGGATTATTTTCAGAACACTTTCGACCTCCTCTTCTCTCTGATCTAGAGATAAATATTTGGAGATTCCAAATTGATTATGACAAATTATAAGAAATAACCCGCTATGTCTCGAAAATAACAGGAAAAACCAAATAAATCGGCAGCCGCAGATCATAAGTATGGTGCTATGAAGGCTGCATAATAGATCTCATTATAAGGATCTCAAACAAAAGATCCTTCCCAAAGAAGTATAACGTCATTGGAATTGTTTAGCTTATCAAAATCATTATTATGCCCCCCCCCCCAAAAAAAAACCGGGGGCTCTTTACTTACACTGTAATTTTTCATTTCAGTTAGCTGATTGAGGTTTTCCGAACTCGGACATTATCAAAGTTTAATGTTGGTTTAATTTTCCTGGAAGCAGTTAAACATTGTGTTGAAAATCTATTGTATAAGCAGATTTGCATTCAATAAACTGGAAAAATGCAACGGGTAACGGCTATGTTAGAGCGCGATTCACTTCGCTACGAAAGTACAAGGTAACAATGTTTTTTTATATTCACGAAAGCGAAACGATCGTATTAACTTTTTCATTTTAACCGTGCATTGATACAAAAACATTTCACCAAAAAAACATAATAAAGTAAAAAACTCGTTCCTTAAAGTAGTTTGAAAATAACCAATACTATTCTATTGATAAAGGTGGAAAAATTCACTAATATCATATTTTTAAAGAATTGATCTTTTATTAATGATAATGCTCGTGATATTTATCATTTTAACATTTGTTAAAAGATTAGCAATTAAATCTAGAAAATTTAAATTTTTAAAAACAAATTAAGCTCTTAAGATAATCTTTTTTTTGTTTTGTTTAACCAAATTAATTCGTTTAACCAAATTACATGATAAAATAATATCTTAAAGATTTGTTCGATTGCATGAATCAATAATATGTGCCAAAGGAAAGCTTTAAAAAATTAAAATATCATGAAGGCTAGCATTAAAAATTGCAATAATTATGTAAAAAATAACGTATACGATTATGTGTTATTTTATAATTTTTATGAAAATATGATTTGGAACTTAATGAGGAAATGACTCATTATTGAATTGTTAATATATTAGCAATTAAATTTAGAAATTTTAAATTTTTAAAAACAAATTATTTTTTAAACAATTTTTTTTCAAACTCATTATTGCCATTTTCTAAAATTTTATCTAACTAAATTTCGTGATAAATAATTTCTTAAAGATTTGTTCGGTTGTATAATTCACTAATATATATATATAAAGTTAAAAACAATTTTAAATATCATGTAGCTTAATTAAATATTAAAATTATAAAAATTACATAAAAAAGAACTTATTTTATAATTTTGATGAAAATGTGATTTGGAATTTAATGTGAAAATTACATGGTTAATATTATATTAAAAAATAATCAAATTATTTTGAATTGTTTCAGAATGCTTATTCGTTTGCTTTTCATGAATTTAACATAATTAAGCTTTAATCTTATTAGGATATTAATCAAAAGTAATCATTATTTCCGTACAGACAAAAATGTCTAGAACTTGAAAGTTGATGAAGCCAATCGAAGCATATTCGTAAGAACTAGTTCAGAATTCTTACAATATGTTGGGTTCTTTTCATTATCGCTTGTTCTTGAAGGCGTAGCACAGTTCATAGTATCATAAGTTTCCATTTCACTTCATTTCCTCATAAGGTATCATCATCAAACAATATTTCAAATGCGCTTAAAAAAATTAAAATATTAGATTTGCGGATGAAATGATGGTGATTACGCAGGGAGGGGTGAAAAAGTGACCCAGATCACTTTCATTGAAAGAAAGCGAACGTCAAAAGAAATCGTTCGACCTTTTGGAGAGGTGACCAGATCATCCCCTCCCGAGGGGTGTTGGCTCATCCGGATCATTCGGTGAAAGTGGGTTACAGAAGCAACTTATCCTAAGGCCAAGAAAAACTGTCAGACGATTATTTCATTTCATCATCATAATCTAAGAGAAGTAAGATTTAAAAAAAAAAAATTATAGCTCGTTGTAAAGTGAAGCGATACCCTCCCCCCCTCCCTTCGATACGCTTGCGAGTTTTAAAACAAAGTAGCTTCACATATTTGTAATTTACTCAATTCTTGCAGAAACAGTTTAAATGAAAGCAAAAGCTATACTAAAAGACATTATTCATTATTTCTTTTTGCTGATTAATTGTCGCTTGAAAAGAGGTCACATTTTCATCTGATGGCGGCAGGTGTTAAGTTGCCTTTCAAAAATTAATTAGTAAATATGGCAGAAAGAAAAAAATTACTATAACTAGCGTTTTTGCTCAATGAAATGTAACACAATTTTTCTGAACTGTTGGTATAATGCTTAATAAGATGTAATAACTAAAACTAAATATTATTTGTAAATCTTTTTAGTCAATTTTTAATCTATAAGTAATAAACAAATAATTTAAGGCATTTCATTCTATTTTGAATAACTCCTGATTGTCTGATTCATTCTGTGGTTCCTATAGTTTGTATAAAAATTTTAAGATCAAATTATTGATTCATATATCTCTAATTATTTATATATTACTCTAATTACTAAACATGAGATTTAAAAAATTCCTTTGCTTAAATTAAAGCAATAAACATATTACACTTATAAACATTTTTTTTTTTACTTCTGAGTGATAGGAATAAGAATATAAATAAATTCCAGGACTCAACGAAACAAGACTTGAAAACAACACAATAAACATAATGGAAGAAAAGAATGCTAGCTGTTTTGAGAAATAATAAAGATGACCTAACTTGGTATGTTGTTATGTCTTCACTATGAATGAAAAAAAAAATGGAAATGAGATATTCGAATGCGTTGAGAACACCAGTTTTCTTATTTTAGGATTATTTTCAACAATTATTATTGCACGCAAATGCTCAGTTTTCAAGAAATATGCAAGGCCATTCACTTTTGAAACCCTCTGAGACACTTTCATAGACATAAAAAAGAATGAATTCTAAAGTACTTTAAATTGAAATAAAGCTAAAGTTCAAAATATTAGAATTTTGTAATTCGGTTTGCAAAAATCTAGGAATTTTTTAGTTATTTATTATAAACACAGATTAAATGAAATCGAAGACAAAAAGTGATTGTTTATTAAATCAGTAGAATTAATCATGTTTGTATTTCAAATCTAAACTAGACGCCTTAGATGCGTTGCTATTAATCTGGTATATCAATAGCATGCAATCCAACATTAATCAATTGCATATTATTACAAGAAAAGAAAAGAATTTTTTTATTGATAATTGCAGAATAAACTTTGAACATTTTAATATAATGAATATTCGAATTGTCAAGAAAATTAGACAAATGCCGAAAAAAAGCACATAAAAGCTGTTCTATTGACTTAGGTGGTTGAGTTGGCTACCCAACAGGGAAACCAAAAAACAAGATCACAAATTTTGCATCCGGATATGATATCGGGTAAGAGGTGAAGAGGTGGAACTCTTAATAGCGGTATTTCTCATTTAAATAAAAAGCTATTTATTTCAGAGATAAAGTTTAAAACCAAAGTTGTAGATATTAAAAAATCTAAACAATGAATTATACAAAGTAATGGTAATTAATAAGATCAGAAGTAAATTAAAAATTGTTAATTTGAATGTACATTTTTCATTTTTTTTAAAGTTTGTGAGAAACATTGAGAATTTTATTTAAGTGCGTGCACAGGCAGGAATAACTAGTAAAAACATCAGATCAATATCTGTAATATTTTTTGAAAAATTTACGACTTCGCTGCAAAAAATATGTTTTCGTAAAATATCTATTTTTTTCTTTTATCAGTCAGAATTCGATCGCTGGAAAAATGTTCATTCTACACTGTATAACGAATACTGTATATTTCATGAAATCAGTTTGAATTTTATTGTAACAATGAAATCCATCACCGAAAATTAAAACAACATTTTTTTAAATATTGTCCAAACTCAATGAAAGTCAGAACGGCATCTGAATCTATATCATTTTAAGAATAATTTTGTGAAATTTTTAAGCGAAAAATTCCTTTAAAAAATGAAGATTCCAATGACCTTTCCTATATCACAAAAGTGTGCCAAAATATCATTTATTTTTTTTATTAATTAAAATATTGATTAAAATTTCAAAATAAAATATCTCAATGTATGCCCTTTCAAAGCATATATGCACCAAATTTGGTTAATTCTATATGAAATGGTCAGAGATATAAGGCACGAAGACACATGCACAGATACACATTCTCTTTTATTTGTAGTAGAATTAAAGATCTTTAGCAATTGTTTTGATGCATTTTTAATTTAAATATCAGCACAAAAAATCTGTCTGCTTATTTTATATTTAAGCAAAGATAAAACATAAAAGTTTGTGACATTTTGCATGAAAACAACAACAACAATTGGTTATTGCCCTAATTTAAAACATACAAAATTTTTTGCGATATAAATTTTATTTCCTTTGAGCATTGGATAACAAAAAAGATAGCATAAATCGATGATGATATTTCATTTAATTATGGTCAAATAAGGATAAAGTATTAAAGAATATATTTTAAAGCAACGAATAATTAAACTAGCTTTAAGTAGTACAAGAACTTGATTTTATATAGTTTATTTTTTGCACATCAAGTTATAAGAAGGATATAAAAGTCCTAGTTAAAGTAGTAAAACTGAAGTTGTTTAACTTATGGATTAAGGAATGAATCAGCTATGCAACTAAACTTTTTAAAGATGTTTAGTATAAATTTTAAAAACTGTACTTTGAACCTATAAAAATTTTTCAGAGCAAGGCATGGCGAAAAGAAAAAAGAATTGTTAAATTTGACTATTATTTTGCATTTAGACATAGATGATTTTAGGTGGTTAAATATCGGTAAATGAGACCAATCCGAAAAATTTAAAGGAATATTAGTACAAAACATACTTTCAAAATGTGCCATCTATTAGTTGGGGTGGGAGGTGGGGGATGGAGTCGAATTTGGAACACGAATATTTTCAAATGTGCAGAGAAATGATTATGGTAAAATGTAGTAAACTTTTTGCAGTTTATTAATTTTCAAAACAATGTAATTATCTTTTTACATAAATACTATAAAGAAAAAAAAAGAAAAATAGAAAAAAAATATGTCATTGGTTCATTTAAAGAAACTAGTTTCTCAAATCGAACTAGTAATTTCTTAAACATTTTTTTTTGGTTTTAAAATTCGCAAATGCAGTTAATGTATGAACTCAAGCCTGCTATTTATACCCTTTATCATTTAATTTCTTTATATGTGACATAAAACCACCGTCCAATGAATTTTTTTGCTGTTTTTAAACAACTTTTAATGTCTTTAATGCAACTATATTTATTCATAGCTTTGGCTCATCTTATTTTCAAATTAATGAGGACTACTTGTGATACTTATAACTCGTTTTAGGGCTATTCTTCAAGATAATAGTGATATTGATTTTAATAGTCCAATTCAGATCAATTGAGATCTAATTTTAGCAACTTTTATAGAGCAACTTATTGACCAAACTTAATCTTTAGAGGATTTTAATAAACTTTTTATATCAAGCTTGTTGTCCTTTCTTAGCTAGTAAGTTCCGTTTTGGGAATATAATAACGATTTTTCTTATTTTCTTTAAAGCAGGTTAAGAATTATAGTTTTAAAGTTCTAGAAAAAATTTTGGAAATACATCTGGGAATATGATATCTCAAAAATATAAGTAGCAACATGTTCATAAAAAAAAGCTTTTTGAATAACTTATTAATAATTCAAATACTTATTTATATAAAATATCATAGTACGCGAAATATTCCTATCAGCTAAAAAATAAACTTAAGAATTCTTCTGAAATATATAAAATACGTGCAGAAAATTAATTTAAGAAATTAAACGACACAATGAAAATATGAAGATAGAGCAGTGCAAAGGTCTATCATTGTTTTTCAACGAAGTATCTGTAAATTTTCTTATCTCAAATCGTCCGCATCCATTTATTTATTTAATAAATTAGAAAAAACAATAAAAAAATAAAGAAATAATCATTTGCAAAGAGCTGAAATAAGTATCATTAACATTTTCAAAATGGTGTGAAAATTATTTCTCGTGGAATTTACTCCATGAAAAATACAAAGCAAAAATTGCACTTAATTTCTAATTGATTGAAAACTTAATTAGTTTTTGCATTTTGAAAAAAGTTGAAATATTCTTTTTCTTGTATGAAATAATAAGTTTGAAAGGTTTGCGGAATTTCGATCCAGATGTACAGCAGGCAATATAAGAATTACATATATTACCAGAATGTTTTTTTAAATATTTTTTCCATGCTTGAAGTATATGAATAGAAAATATTGTAATCGTTCAGAAATTCAAACTCAACAGACGAATCTCCACATTTCAAACTTCACTGAATTCGAAAAACCTATTTTTATTATTATGTCAGCCTGTCTGACATAAAAGAAATTGCTTTGAACTACATGGATGAAATTGGGCCTTTGCAGCAAATTTGAAGATTTCTATGAAATTTTGAGCGAAATTCATGGAGAGGAAGTTCGTCTGTCCAGGCATAGGTTGAATATAATAACTAAAAAAAACCTAAAGAACTAAATAGATAAAATCTAATAGCAAAATTTTGTGTCTAAATTTTAAACACTTATCAAACTTTGGACTAAACATAATAAGGGATTAACAACTTATTTATTTATATTTTCGCAAGCAAGTAAGCCCGATAACTCAAAAACTTAAATACTTAGAAAAATGAAATTCTGTATACAGTTTTAGCATCTAAATTATGAAACCTTATTAAATTTTAAATCAAATCCGCCAAAGGGTTAACAGTCTATCGGCTTTCTTATGCATCTAAATGGGATTATGTGCCAAATCAAACATATTAAATTTTAGAAAATTGAAATTTGATAAGTGATCTTGTATTGAAACTGTAGTTTTGCATCAAATTTTTATTTCATTCACCCGGAAAAAAAGGCATTCTGTGCAGTTTTGGTTTCGCTACATTACAAAGCACAAAACGCTCATGGAAGAACGCTAAAAACAAATATCTAAGCTCTCTGGCTACATTCATACCTTTGCTCAAATTCTACATTTTTTTGGCGGGAATTACATTATATTAAATACTATATTATACATTATTAAAGAATATGGGGGAAGTTATGAGAAAACAAATCCCACTTTTTTTTTGTATTAAGTAAGATGAAATAAAGAGATGCAAAGTTCATATCCATTCTTTTTTTGTATTTTTTATCAAACATAAAAAGAGTGTAAAAGTAATTTACATATATTCGTATACTAGAAGAATATGTTAACGTTGAGGATATAGAACAGAAAGCAATCTCGTGCTTTTTTTAAACTTATTTTTATTTAGATAATATCATGCGATTGTTCTGATTTATTAAAGCCTTTTTCCCAAGTTTTCTGATAATTTGAATAGGATATTCTATTTGAATTTCTGCCCCTACTCTCTTTCTGCCATTGAGATTGCAGTTATAGGTTTCAAAGTAGGCGTAAATAACACTCTTCCTAAAAAATTTGTTAAAACACCTGTTCCTTGGGAATGGTGTCTTTCGTAACACTTTCCCAACACTACTCTTATCAAGCAATCTAACCTCCATTCACCACCGTAATTATTCCCACGGCGCATCTCACCGACCAATTTTTTTTTCTTGCGTCATTTCCAAAGGGAACCAAAATTATCAATTCATTACATCCAAAGCGAGGTTGAATGACTGAAAAATAGTGTGCTGCCTACAGGTACTTACATGATCAAATTTCCCTCTTACGCAACTTCAGGATATAGGAGGCAACTAAACTCCAGGGGCGATTCGTCATTTCGTATCGGGGTTTCTCATGTTCTGACCGACCCCCACAGAATGCGGCTTTTGGGTCAGAGGCTCCTAACTATCGTTTGGGAACCACTTTTACCCCCTCAGTGTAATCTGGGGTTGGATGACAGGTGGGTATCGCCTTTATCACTACCGAATAGAGAATTTTTATTTCGTCCGTTTCCTTACATATAACGACACGATTGAAATTACTCCCTGGGGCGCTTTTAAGAGGCTTCTGGAAAGTGTTCTCATGTTATTATCTTTTTTGACCTCACTGGAAGTTGTGAAAGTGGAGGGGCGTTATTTCCAGAAGCAAAAAAATTCAGGTCTCAAAACCGATGACACCTCAACCAGTATCCTTGTGACATTGTCTAAAATGTGAATAATCCGAATTGCAGATCTAACAACCAAAATGTATACAGCTGAACTTAATTCTAAAAGACCTCGGGAGGAAAAGATAAAATTTGAATTATACAGATATTGGAAATCAGAAAAACTAGGTCAAGAGTTGAGAGCAATTTGAGAGAAAGAAATTTTTAAGCTATCATGTTTCATATCGATTCATGTTTATAGCTAACAATTTTAATAAATAATGCATCCTCGATAAATAGATATTAATTAATAAAGTGACAATACTTGTCATTTAAAATATGATAACTTACAAAATAAATAATTTTTATATTATCAAGCCGTCTTTGGTGCGTAACTTATCGATAGGCTAGAGGTTGTTTTAACTTTCAAGCAATTCTTTTGACATATCTTAATTTTCGTTATTACCCAAAAAAATGTTTATAAAAATTATAATTATGAAAGATAATGACATGCTATGGATGATATGATAATGACATAATAGATATCATGATATATAATGAATGAATGAGATAGTATGAACGATATGAATAAATGAATATCATGATATATAATGAATGAATGATATCATATAAACGATATGAATGAATACATATCATGATATTTAATGAATGGATGATATCATGTGAACGATATGAATGAATGCGTATCAAAATATATAATAATGGGATAGATAATCACATGCAATTAATTGTATCATAGATAATGACACAATTTAATGTATATCCTTATTAAATTTTGATAGACATTTAAATTTTGTTGCCTGTCATTAATCATACACCTGTTCTGTTTAATGTGTTCATGAACCTTCTTAATGGAGTAAAGTCCCATAAAGTCACAGTACCATTTAAAACATGACTCACTTTCTGCTTGTACATTGTAACTTTTATTCCTCCTATAAACTGCCCAACTAATAAACGAAATTTTTCTTTTTCAATTTTCAGCAAAAGGGAAAAGAATCGCATGATTAAATGTTGGTTAAAATAATGAAAATGGCTTAAAATCCACTGCAACTTAAATGTATTGTAGAAAATTATACAAAAAATATTTTTTTGTATAATTGACGAAATTCAGTAAAAGAATATATGGCAATAAATTGGTTCTACTAAAGAGATAATATTTGGATAATATTTAAATTTAAAAATTATGTATTTTTAATTAATTAATTTTCAAATTCCAATTTGCACATTCTTATCCTCCAACTATATTTGTGCAACCTGTAAAGAACCATCATACCCCCCCACACACACACACACATATCCAAACACGTCTCCTCTATTACTAATAGAGATAGAAAAAAAATGATAATAAAAAATAGAGTACAGTACTTTGAAATAAGCAAATGCATAACAGAACTCTGTGTAGAGGCAAAAAATTATTTAAATTACAAAAATAATTCAGAAATGAAAACAATGTTTATGGTATTAAGTTTTGATGTCGAATTAACCGAAACAAGTTCGAATTACATACAACAATTTTATATTAATTTAATAAAAAAATCATAGAAAGAGTTCAAATTAAAATCTCTCCACCAATCCAAGTTTTTCTGCGTTTGGGTATACTATGGCTAGCAAAACCCGAATGGAACTTCATGAGTAGGTTCGGAGGATACGCAAATACTGATATTCTTCAAATAATGGGGAACTAAAATAATTAAGGATATTATTTTAATTTAAAAACGACTCTTTGCAACATTACAAACAATTGTGTTTGCTTATATAAATTCTTTCGTTCATAATTAATTAATGATTTGGTTAGGTACCACTGAAATCATGAGAAATTTTTTTTTATTTTTAAATTGCCTTTAAAATGTTCTTTAAAACCTTAGTCATTGTAAATTATTTTCCCAAATTTTACAGCTTTATTATTGGGCTTAACAAAAAGAATTAATAATTATTTGCAATGTATGTCGAATTTACAGTTGAATACCTATAAATCGCAGTGATGTAAATGCCTAACTTTCTAGAAAATATGAATAAATTAACTTTACAAGGCTATTGTAAATTTAGTCATTCGTATGACCTGCTCATAGCCTATCCACTTGTTTTATAAATCTAAACTAACTGTAGCGCCTATAAAAGAAATTAAAGTCTATACGATATATTCAAGAAGATTATTTATAGTTTTCTGTCAAACTGGAACACTTTCAAATTTATTATTGAAGTGAATAATTAATTACGTTTAAAATTACGATCGAAAACTGATTATGGTGAATTTTGAGTAAATGCAGCACATTTCTCAGTTTTAATAATCTAAATAGTAACCAAAATAATGCCAAGGGTAATAATAATTATTTAAGTATATATAATATAAGTATATATAGTTATTAAGTATAAGTATATATAGTGCCTATAGTAATTATTTAATATAATGGAAGTGACAAATACTACAAGGGAAAAGGACGAAAAAAAAAAGTTAAAGAAACGGGTTTGTTTTTCCCTTTTCGAGGTAATAATCAAAGTTTTGAGATTTAGAGACGGTTAAATGTTTAAAGGCATAAGCATAGGGGAAAAAGTAAAGCACCAAATATATTCAGGATACATATGAATATCTTTCACTATTCTCATCTGTTATGCTTTCTAAATGCATCCAGTACCTTTTAAAAATAATGTAGAGATAACTATTTTCTGTTCACCTCAATCTTTAGTTGTTCAATGCAACTCACATATATCTTCTGTAAGATTATCTCATTTATTTTTAAAACAGTTTTAAGCCTAACCTACATTTGATTGTCATTAAAATAGTTTTCAAGTTTCAAGAACAATTGTTACTTTTTAAATGGCTTTTATTCTAAAACTAGGAGACTTTAGTTCTTAAAAAAGAATAAAAAACTGTTATAAGAGATTTAATCAACGAAAGCAGACATGTAGATTCAAAAGTAGAGACGATAATGTTCTGCTAACATAATAATATCGTTTGCAGTCAGAACAGTGAAAAGTGTTAAAAAGTATTTTAATGGTCTTCAGATTGGAACAAAGATAACAATCAGAATTCAAATATATTTTTTACGACTTGAAAAATATCATTTTTCACATAAAGTGTTCCGGAAACTACTTAATTTTTTTCTTCTTGACATGCTCAGACTGCCACAAACAAATGTATTTTTGAACTGCCAAAAGATATTTTGCTATTAGTTGCAGACACTTAGTAGGTGATCTCTGACTTTAACGTTCTGAACATGAGATAACTAATGAACTCAACTTTGTTGATAATACTATCAACATCTTGATCTACTTAAATCATTTTAAATGTTAGAGAGAAAGTTTTTAGCTTCTTTTGAAAAAGCATTTAAACGAAAGAGTGAAGACATAATTAGAACAAATCATCCAACATTTTCCTCATTTTTTTCATCTCACCAGAATAAAAAACCAGCACTCTTCCTGAGTTGTAATAATAAGTGCATCACTAATGAGTTGGAAATAAATGACCGTTTCAAATATTTCGATGTTAGAGGCACGTGGATGAAGTAAATGAGATCGTAACTGATCTTACTATGTGTGTCAAAACTTAATTCCTTGATTATATCACCTTGTTAATTCTGATGGCAAAAAAGAAAAGAAAAAGACTTAGTCAAAAATATGGATTTTTAATTGTCTGACGGTATAATTTATTTATACAATTTATGCAAGTCATGGATGTATAAAATCCCATAAAAGCTTGAAAAAACGTTATTTTTTAAATGCCTATTTTTACCAGAAAAAAAGTGATTTTTTAAATTAATTATTATTTTCTCTCATATGAAATATACAAAGAAAAAGTATTGTAATAACCGTCAAAAAAATTTGAATTCGAGATTTTGCTGTATTTTTTTTAGGTGTGTGATTCAAAGGCCAAATTTGAAGAGATAAAAAATTTTTAGCATCTAAAGTATAAATTCCAGTCAAATTTCGAACAAAATTTTTCAACGGATTGACTTTAGGTTCTGTATTCAAATTCCTGCAAACACGGTAATACCAAAACACAACGACTTAGTTAAAAGAAATTTTTATGTGTTAATAAATTATAGTTAAGTAACAGTTTTTTTTGGACTGTCGAGAAAAAGGTGCCCAATCTTAACTATATTAAGAAGGAAACGTTCATATGCGAGATTCCGAAAATAAAACTCTAATCACTCTTGATCGAATTTCTAAGCACCCAAAGTCGACAATTACTATGTGGAGGCAGGAAGTATAATATCCATATTAGAAAATTTATGAGAAAATTTTCCGGAGGCCTCTCCCTTTGGTTTCTCAAAAGCTTTAATGAATCCTTTATGCACGCTGCTCGTTGATTTACCCTTTAATTTGGTTATTTTTTATTTCGATTCTTGACAATGTGTTGGCACTGATTCATAAATGAAAAGATTATAGAAGTAGTTTTATAAATTGAAAGCATTTTGTCCCATACGCCAACTTTGCAAATGTGATAGTTACATAAAATTCGCAATTATACTTCAGTTTTCATCATCTCATTTTTAAACACATTGCAATTTATAATTTGCCCTTAATTTTGCATGTCAGATAAGTAAGAAAAACGCTTAAAAATAAAGCACATAATTAATAAAGATCATCACTATTTCGGGAATTCACATATTTTTGTAAAATAATTGTTTTTATATAATAACGAAGCAAATGCAAAATATCCATTTCTTTGCATTTTTGGAAAAAAGAGTACTGGTTTATTCCGTTAAGGAATCCTAGACTGCTTTCTTTTAACAAATTAAGAAAAAGATATTAGTTTGAGAAAACTTTGCTTCAATTTTTGGTCATATACTTTCTATGTACTTGTAAACTTCCAAGTTTCTTAACTGAAAATAGCAAATTAGACTGTGATTCCATATACTTTTTTATATTATTCGAATTGTGCTGTGAAAGATGCAGTGTGCCATTGTTATATTTAATTATTTGACAAAATCTGTAATATAAGGCGAATTAATTCGGCTTCCCATATTTCCATTCAGTTTTACTAATAATAAAAATGAATATGTGTATGTGTGTGTACTCTACAGTACCGAATTAGAACTCCAAACTGCTCATATATATTTTGGAAGGTGGAAATGTGCAACTTAGAATGATTTTTGAAATTTTAATGGTGTGGTGGAATGAGGATCATTATGATCCGTGCAGTGGAAGCAAGAGGATCCATGTTTTCGGGAACACTTCTTTAATGATCACATTTCAAACAAAACAAGCACAAACACGAAAGACAAGACATTAACACGCGCACACCTTAACAGAACAGCATCTCATCTCATTATTATTACAATCGCAATGCACTATGGGATGCGCACCTAATCAGGCATCGCCATCTATTATCCAAAAGAGAAGACAGAGTAATGCAACTGCTACAATGGGAATTATTATTAATTAAAAATCAATTCGGATATTGTAGTTTTTTCTGGGATAATTCAAGAAGATATTATTGCAAAAAAAATGTTTACGCCATTTTAAAATTTAAACAAAAATATATTTTCAATAGTATCAATTTAATTGTTGTAAATATTTTTTCGGACTTTTTACATTTTTTTTTGAAATATTTTTTTACATAATTTTTAATGATAAATTTCGTTGTTTCATTAAAATTCTAACTGTTTATTTTGTTTCATCAAATTTTTAATTAAATGGGGTTTTTTTGCATTAATCGAAGAAAGATTCTATTAATTATCTGCTTAATCGACTTAAGTAATCAGATAGTGAAATTAAATCTTCGCAAAAAGCAATGGACAGTTTGAAGTAGATTACCCAGACAGTTATAAGGACACTATAATTCATGGGACTGAATTTCACTCTAAATTTCAGCGGACATATCAAACGAAATAAGTGTAAAACTCTTAAAATTACACATCTTTAATACTTCTCACAATTTGTTGTTTATAAGTACTTTATTGAGACAGTAATAAATATTGAATAATGCATAATAGATTTAATTGAAATTAAACGTAACCAATATTCTTTGTAAAAGAGCTGGTCGTCAAATGCGCCTAGTTTCAAAATAACTAATTAAAAAATTATATGAGTTTTTATAAATAGGACTTGCAATCTCGGAAGAGGAAGACAACTGATATTGGACGAAGAAGATATTAATCATACTGAAATCACTTCCAGATTGCCATTTTATAAGAATTAGTACTTGGTTAATATATCATCAATATTTTAGAAAATAACCCATTGCTAAATACTTGAATAAGTGACCGATATTCGCATTCAAATTTTTGCAAATCGATGCATTCCTTGTAATTTATGATATTCAGAATGACGTTAAAATCCGCACGACCCACATTAATCGATGTTACCGAAGTAATATCACCGACGCATTTTCTCTATTTCAAACATATAAGCAAAAGGTCAAAAAGTCGAATACGTCAGAATGAACAGCTACTTCGCTAATAGCACCTCACTGTTGTTGAAAGTGTTCCTCAATTTCGAAAATGAAGAAAGAAAAAAAAAAAAAAGAGTTATAGAAAACATTATGTATGGTGCAAGTGCTATTTTTTTCAATAACATAAATTGTGACGTTTTTTCTTTGAACACCTGCTTAAATGCGTCCCGCAATTGATGCTCTCAATGGATATGACAAATATATCATTTATCATAGAAAAATTTGTGTTTTATTTTAATCTTTTAAATGATAGCGTCGTTACGAAATTAATTATCTTTTTGTATAATGATAAATGAATATTGCGTTAATTTGGCACAATTTTACAGCTATGAAAAATACATTAATAATTACTTGAAATAAATAAATTTCATTTCAACACGATGTTTCTTAAGATTTTTGATATTTTTCCAATGTTTAATAAATAATTGAATAAGTGCAGACGATTTTGAAAAATAAAGACATTTATTGATATTCATTGCTAGAAAATGTTGAGATTACCCAGAAGAGGCTTTAAACCATTCTTCTTTTATTATTTGATATTTCCATTTTATTTAAAAAATATTTCCCGCTTTTTATTGGTTTTATATTAAAAACATTAAATGAAAATTATAAAAGAAGACGTTAAGCAATTTAAATTATTAACAAGTATTGATTTAATTTTGTATTCTTATAAGTGAAATGTTAATTGTGTGGTTAATTGTCTCAGGACGTTTAATAAAACTTTTCTTACACTTTTATATTTGAGAACAAAATTTAAAGTAGCTATATAATAAATATAAAAAATTAATTACAAAAATTAGCTATCATTGGTTTTTAAATATCGTCTGATGTAATTAATATTCTCACTTTAATTTCTCAGTAAGCTTTCGACAATGAAAGATTTTTATACATTATCAAATTGTGAATTGACTGCATTCATTAAATCATTCGTCAGAGTTTATGGCAGTTCTTATATGTAATAATAAAAACTAATTTTAAGCGCATAAAGTAAACATTCCCACGTCTCACAATTTTGCCGAAAACGTTTTTTAAAAATTCAGTCCAACATATTGATACGGACAACCTGTTATAGTTGCTCCCATGGTCTTTTTAGAATACCAAGACATAAAATGGTATTGACAGTTTCCAGATTTCATGAATGCGGGGACTGTAATTTATCAAAGACAATCGTAAATTAGTTTGTAGGAATTCTTTTTTACTATTAACTCGGTCAGTGGGATAGGACCTCTTCTTTTAATCAGCAGATTAAAAGAGAAGTGTGTCGTCTCCGCATTCATAAATTTCGCACTGGACTGTCACTTTTCTCGAAGAGGGGAAAAAAGGGACAAGCAAATAAATTAAGAGAAAGAGGACGCTGCAAATTATGAAGGTCATTGTGCAAATAAAAGACGTTGAAATATGCTGAAATCTAACTTCCAAGTTCATTAACACGAGCTTGAAAAGAAAAGATTGTTTAAAAAACATGTCATTCGCATATTGGTGAGGAAGTCTTTTGTATGCGTTGCATAATGCATAAGAGGAGGCGTTTCGAATTCTAAGTAACATCTTGATGTTAATACAGAATAAATTGTACAGATTTAATAGTAAGTTTCTTTATTTGTTAAATCATCTTCTTGAATAAACAATTAATAGACTTAAAAGCTTTTAAAAACACTTTTATTAGTGTCTTTTTTAAGTACTTAAGTATTTTTATCGAGAAATATGGACATCAAAATAACATCGTAAAGCGTGAGACATTCATTTTTATTCTAGGATTGTTTTCAGCCTCTTGCGCATTTAGCATATTTTTTTTTTTCAGGAGAACCATATTTTTGTGAAAAAATTTCTACATTTCAGTACAATAATTTAAGTGTATTTTAAAAACTTTATCATTTAATATATTTTAATCTACAGTATATTTCAAAATTCCTTATTATGAATATTAAGTATACTATTCGCCTTTCGGAATATTTGCTTTCCAGGTTGCTAAACTATTAAATATGGAATGTAATTATTTAAAATCTCACCTTGTTATTTGATATCTTAATCTTAAACCTACTATGGAGGTCAGTGTATCTGAATGATCGAACCGCCGCTACAGCAACACTGGCTGGAACTGTGGTTGAGTCCTAAAAACCAACACCGACCACGGTACAATCCTTCCCTTGGGAAGTACGTCCCGTCATCAACAGGAATTAGTCGTCCCCTACTATTTTTTGTACTCACCAGGGTGCCGAGAACCCGCCACCATGCTGGGAGCTTCTTATCCTCAATTATGAAGTGTCCCCAAGGGGAGGGGACTTGTTATTTGAAGGGGTTCATAGAATAATGGAATTAGTTTAAATTTCACTATAATAATAAAAACTTTGCGAAGAGATTGTGTATGAAATTAAATCATAAAAAAATTATAAATAGAAGAAAAAAATGTTTAGAAATAAATTTGATATTTTAAATTTGGTTTATATAAATATAAATTTGATATTTGCAACTTTTGTTTAAATTTAAAGATAGTGTAAAAATAAGATTTGTGAGATAATACTTTGGGAAGATATAACTAAAAGACACTAAAACAGCAAAAATTTGCTTGATTTTTTATTAGTCTATATTTCAGTAACTTTTTGAATTCCAATAAATTAGTTTTGCCTTTCCTTTTTTTTTAGGAGCACATATGCTAACTTTCATCACGATAAAAAACGTAAATTTGTATATAGGATTTTAAAAAAAAATTCATTTCTTTATATGCTACAAGCTTTGTTTAGCAATGAGCTGATTGAGCAAGAACTTTAATATAAATAATCAACTTACTTTAGATACCAAAATTCCAAGCTAAAAGTGTGATAATATAAAAATGTTTATAAATAAAAAGTATGATAATATAAAAATGTTTCTAAAAAATAGCAATTAAATTGGTATTATGGAAAAAGTAATAACTTCAAATAATGAAAAAATCATTCTAGTGGAGGATTATTTTTGGAAGTTACCTAGAAAAGAGGCTAATTTCTCCCCAAATTTTTATTGAAGATTCTAATTAAAATTTTAAAAACAAGAATCATTCCGAGGTGCACATTCATATCTTCCAAAATACATCTGCGATAAATCTGATAGCCAAAACACACATATTCCTTTATTAGTAGTAGAAATAAAGATATAATGAGCGAGAATAAACTTAAACACATTTCACACAAATACTTTTCTACATGGAACATTTATTTGTATGACTCTTAACATTATCGAATGCCTCAATGATCAAAATATTTTTCATCAAGTATCAAAAAAGTTGTTAAAATATTTTAGTATCGAAAAATAAAGAGGCAAATCATTATTTATTTTGTAATAAAGGGTAATAAGTCCTGTGACGATGACAATTGATATTTCTTTCATAACAATAAAGTATAAAACAATGAACAATTCTTGATAACGAATGAACGATTAAATGACAATCTCCATCAAAAAATTCTTAATTTATTCTTATTGCTTTCTAAAAATGTCGTTTGTTTATCATTACACTTTTTTCCCCTCTTTTTGCCAAGTGGTGAATCTTTCCGTTTTTCTCAAAGAAAAAAAAAGCACTAATAATTCTTGAGGTCACCCACAGAGCCGGGTCAAGGAAGATCACTGACTCTAAATTAGGACATTCTAAATCAGGAATCTTCTTTAGTAGCAAAATGGCGCCCATCACCGATGCCAGGTGTGGAATTCAAAATTTTAAGTGCTTGTTAAAGCTGTGCTGCGGGATGGATTTACCTTAACTTATCTCTTGTATATGATGTTTTCTTTATTTGTAAACTAAGGTTTAATAAAGAAGCCGTGATTGGACATTGGTTTTAAAAGAATTTTTTAAAATAAGGAAGTAAATCCGTAGATAAACGTGATGAAAGAAAACAACATTTTTAAGTTACATGTCTTTCATATTTTAAAATTACAATGAAATCTTTTAAGAAATAGTATTTTGTGGTTTGACCAAAATAGTTTTCGCATTCGTGTTAAAAGTATAAGATTAGAAATTCTTTTATTTTAATGAAGCAATTCTAGATAAAAGTATATTTACAAACCTATATAAAAGTAATTCGCATTTTATTTTTTAAAATTAATAAATGATTAATCAAATTTTGCTCGGAATCAATTTTTTTTTGTGTCTAATATCTTTAATGGACAAAAATGTTTTTTAAATAAAATATTCTATTTCACAAAATCTTTTTATTGCCTGAAATATTTTTTTAATTAAAATGATAGTATCAGTTAAGCCAGACGATTTTTTAAAATACTATTGTGCTTATTTTCTCCATAAGCTATTAATATTTGTTGCATACATACTTCAAATTTTATTCACAGATATTCAAGCAAATTTTAATAAAGATTTTGAGATTAAAAAAAGCAGTTAAGGCTTATTAATAAAAAAGAAAATAAACCAAATTAATCATTGTTCCTGATATAAATTGTTAATAATCTACTTTTATACCTTTCTTTTAGTGTTCTTAGCGTAAACCGAATAAAAATAACGCCAAAAATATTTTAAAAAATTAAACCGAAATATCAAAAAATGAATATCAAAAGTAAAACCGTCAAAAAGTCAAAGTCTAGTAACGGAGTATCTGCATATTTCCCTATTTAAAAATTGTTTGCATCGGTTCAATTATTTTTAAAAATTTAAAAATTTAATAAAACTTGAAGAAATTTCAGGGAAACGAATTGTTACCATTGAAAAGGCGGAGGTTCGAACTTTAAATGATAAAAAAGAATTCCTTTTGGTGTGCAATTTGCTCTGAAGTTTATGAGGTAAATCTTAAAATTTCATTTAATTCCCATTTAATCGAATAGTTGACTAGCTTCTGTGTTTTGAAATGAAATTGATATTCCTCCCCTTGATTTAATTCTCCGTAATTTTGAACTTCGAGCAGACGAGAAACAACGCTGGAGCTGGCAACTCTGTCTCCAGATTCCCGCATCACTCCAAAGAAAGAGTGTTTCAAACCCGATGTCAGATTTAGCGTACACTGATCACGTAAATATGACAGATCTTTCGTGAAATAGGGTCTCAAAACTGCAGTCCTAAACTTCCGAGGCTGAGACCTTACCAATAAAACCCTGCGACTCAGGTGTTTAAAGGGATGTGCGGAATATGCAGTGTGCACATATAACCACAAGGACTTTCGTTTATAATCAAATATATAATTGTTTTATAAGAGATTTTCTTTATATAAAATATTATGATATAAAATCTTACTGTTGGAAACTTTATTTCAAATGTAAAAGATTCTTTTATATAAAATACTGTACAACACATTTTTTTTTCAATTTTTGAAAATCATTTTTTAATTAAAAATTTACAAGTCTGCTATTAAATAATATTTATATTCCGCATTTTCTCGAAAAATAACAAATCGTTCTTAAATATTTTTGAAAACCGTAGCGCAAATAATTTTTTTTCAATAAATTATTAATAATTTTCAAAGTATGATGCAAAATTTACTTAAATATAGTGCACAGCCGCTTGTAGTATGAAGCCAACTGTTTTCAAGGCATTTCAATCTTAATCGTTAAAAGCAAATAATCAAGATTTCATTAAATTCATAAGTAACAGAACACTTCAAAACAAAAAAAAATTTTCTTTATCTCTAAAGTAAAATAAGACATATTTAAATAAATATTTTTCCTATGTATTGAATATTTTACATATGAATTTAAGAAACAAATTTTGCACAAAATTGAGCATGCGTCATTATTTTTAAAAATATATATTAGCTTGTGATTTCAATGCCATAAAATTTTAATGAAAATCTTTATATTACTTCTGCTTTAAATTTGAAAATAGGGTAAAATGAAAACGTGTAAAATTTGAATTTGGATTTCTATAGACCAGAAAAAAAACACAGACGCGATAGACTCTTTTTCTCAAAAAGAAGCCCTAAAAAAGTGATTTTTCGTAGTTTTACTCCTTTTTTATATGAAATTAAACAAGCAGAAGGCAGACGTTAGACTGTAAAATTCCAATAAACATAAAATTCACTATTTTTAGAAGAATCGATTTAGAAATAAAGCAATAGCTGAAAGTATATTTCGCGAATAAAAACGAAAAATACTTTTTAGAAAACGATATCTTTCAAAAACGAATGTATCAATTCTATTCTTTAACTAACAATGGAGATATTGATATTCCATTCACAGTTCTGTGCTATGTGACGAATATAAAGTGCATCTTTTCATTCTCAGAATTCTTCCTTTTCCAATCTAGGCAGAAATTTTCTTTGTGATTGACATGAGGTTAATCCTATTTTGTTCAGGAAGTTCCGAAGAGAAAATTACGAACAATCAAAGAAGCTCTGATGGTTCGGTTCTTTGATACGTTTATGAAAAGGAGTTATTTTTAAATTTTCTTTCAATTACCTCTCCTTACATCGTTTGCCTTTGAAAAGCTATTGAACAAAAATAACAACTCGAAAATATTTTTCTTTTGTTGGCAACGCCGACGCAAATCGCCATTTCCGCGTTTCTAATCTGACGGGGAAAGTAACTTGTTAAGTAATAATTTCCGAATGCTTGCAGTTTCTCTTATTATGGTTTGCTTTTCCTTCTTTTGATTATCGGAAATAGAAAACATGAAATTTTAGTGATTGAAAAATAATGAGAGTGAAGAAGAATTTAATTTATTCTGGAAATATAGATTCAAAATGGCTTTAATAAGCTTAAAGGCCATAATAAATTGAAAAACAAAGTTTGGGATATTTCTAAGTTAATTTATTATTACTGAAATTAATTAGAAGTAGAAATAAAATAAAATGTGTGCCAGAGTGACTAAGTATAAAATGTATCACCCAAAAGATGAAAAATAATCCTTAAGGTACTACATCTCTATAAAAAAAGACATTTCAAAATTTCTTTTCAATAATTAGTTTTGAATGGGACTTAAAAATTAGAACAAGAAATTGTTGACATTCCCAAAGAGAACAATAAAATGAAGAATATCTTTAACATATGTAATTAGGATTGTGATATAATTAAAAGAAAAATACTTTTTAAAATGAATTTCATGGATTTTTAAATACATTTTTTTAAATATTCAATTATCATTTATTTTCCCGAGTATCATTTATATATTCCATAAGAGAAAAAAGATATTTATTGAAATATAGATACCTTCTACTGCTTGAAACAAATCCTTGTTTGGATTTCTTTATTATTTTAAATTTTCCACAGTCTTGGGTGTAAAAGTATCTGAGACAAATAATACTTTATTATATTCACTCTTAAACATTTTTAGTTAGAGCTCAAACTTAATCATTTTGAAACACAATAATTAAAACAATGTTTTTGAAAATTGTTTTTCCTCCCTAAGTTGATACTGAAAATATATATTCATATGAGCCATATTACAAAAATAACAGTAACACTGTAACCATTATTATTTTTTGAAATATTCAAGTTTAGATTATCGACCGAGTTCAAAATAAAAAAAAATAAAAAATTGCGAAATCAATATCAAATTGCTTAGAATAGTTTTATTTAAAATTAACTGGTATTATTATAAGCTTTTGTATTATTTTAACAGATTCTTACATTAATACATATCCATATAAAGAAGTACAAAAAAAAAACGCTGTAAAATGTGGGAAATTCATAAAATTATATGTTAGCATCGCCCAGGAAAGATAAAGATGCAAACTGGGGTAGCATAGGGCTGCTAAAAGTATAAGTGAACTCACAAGGCGAACAATTCAGAAAAGAAATCGAAGCGAAAGTGAAAGATACGCATCTCTGTCCGTGTACAAATGATTTCAGGTGCTAGAATCTGACATTTACAAATTTGGCAGCTACATAAACTATTGCAACTTTCTGTATCTTTCCGAAAGCTTTACTGAATTCGATAAACTAATGCATGAGCCATATATTCCAATTAAAGCATCACTTATCCTACTTCTTAAAGGACTTTTAGTATAATCAGGAAAATAACAGAATCTATTCCCCTTAACTCCTTGCACTGCTCCGATTTCGCCATTTTTTCTTCATCCGAAAGGGACCCTTAGATATGTGATAGATGCTGTTTGCCGTCCATCACCTTTCAATTTCGAGAGAAGCTTCAAAAGCATTATGACACTACTGCCTATACTGTGTGGAAGAAATCGAGACAGAATTCCTTAGCAACATCTACTATATCCATTTACTTAAAAAAAAAAATTCTCTTAAAATCCATGCTTCCTAGATACGCCAGCAGTGGTCGCATACCTGCTATCATCCTAAAATTTCGAAAGGTAGAGCAAAGCAAAACTTTAGCACAACTTTGTAATAACTGAACCAATTTCACCAACTTGCAAACATTGCTTACTATTCAGGATGTTCTTTTTGTTCACGTACATGAAAAATTGTTTTTTTTAGCGCGATTCATTCAGTGGGCAGATTCATTAATCATAATTGGTTAGCTATATTAATACTATTAATATGGTTAACAAATAGCTGGAAACAAATAATTGTTACTTTTTTAAAGTATGTTAATTAATATCCAAATTTTTTCTGAGTTAAAAAAATTTTTGAAATTCAGTTAGGTATATTTATGCAAAAGTTTGCTAGGAAATGTTTAGCTTCCAGTTTGTACAATCTATAAAACACTTCACACTTAGTGTTATAATATTACAAGATCGCTACCATGGTTTCGTAATTTCGTGCTGTAGAATGGACTCTAGAAGGTAAATGTAGAATAACTAAAAAAATATGAATTTACTTTCCCTTTCCAACGTTCTGAGTTGTCTAACTCTTTATATAATCAACCGCTAAGTCCGCGGCTCCTCCAGCATATATCTGTTCTATATATAATTAAAAAAGCTATGATATTCTAATGTTCTGTAATATTAATCTCTTCGTTCGCCCGTAACGCATCTAGCGAGTACAAGTGAAACTTCTGTAGGGCGGCTGTAACGCACTTCAAGCGTTCTTTTCATTTTAAAACTTTTAAACCTTTAAAATGCTTTGTAAATGTTTATTTATTTGAGTTTTTATTTTTATTTGTTCTAATATTGCAAAAAATAGAAATTTTCTCGGCCTGGAGAGGACGGCGAAAGAGTTAATCAAATATTCCAAATCTAGTAATAGAACTTTCAAATTAAGATTAAATTTATCAAATGAAATAAAATCCTATTCAATAAATTAACAAAAAAACAGTATAGAAAGGTCGCACGATGCACTAATTGGGTTCAATAATTTTTTAAAAAATACTAAAATATAGATAAAAAGGGGTCAAATATGCAATTTCTTTAAAAATTCAGACAATTTTAAAACATAAAGTTTAAAATATGTATCGAAAAGATTTAAATGTGACACTAATCATTCTACGTAACACAAATAAAAGTAAAAATGTTCGAAGAAAGTCGAAATAGATTTAATATTTTGACCAAAAAATAGGAATTGGTCAATTAATTTTAAAAATTTATCAAAAATCAGAAAATAATGAAAAGAAATTAAGCCAACTTAAGCAATAAAGCCAACTTTTTTTTTAATTTGAAGATGTGTAAGAATAATTTGTATGCGACGATTTATTCAAAAGTTTTGTAGAGAATTTTAAAAAATGTTAAATATTTTAAGCCTTATTTCATTCCCTTTAGAGAGATATAAAAACTTTTCAATAGCACAGTTAACCTTTCTAAATATTAAGGAATACGCATACAAGGCCCAAGATAGAGAAATCAGGCAAATTAAAGCCGGATATGCGGGAAGCTTGCAAAAAATTAGGCAAAAGGCCGCATAGTCAGAATAGATCAGACAAATACATTAGAGGTTTTCACATTCGCCATATCTTATAATTTCTAACAATATCGATAAAATATAACGTAAAAAATTGAGTATTTAGAAAACTATGGAATCTAAAATTATTATGGAATTTTAAAAGGATGAAATGCATGTAATTTATAAGTAATAGCTGGATTTAAAGAGTAAAAAGGCGGAAATAATAAAGTAAATGGTAAAATGACAACTACAATATAAGATATTAAATAATAATAATAAAAATATAAGATAGATAAAAAGGAAATAGGTCATGCAATGAATATAAAAAATAACATTATAAATAAAAGATCATTTAAAATATGGTTAATAATTATAAATACCATATACGGCGTATTTAGCAAAACATAATATAGCTAAAAATGTCAATATGTAAGTACTGGATTCTTTAAGTACTCGTATTTTTATGTAAAACTGCTTACAATATATTATTAATTTTATTTCCATTTTTTCCAATTTTATGTTGAACCAATTCCATTTTTCCCATAGTTCTATAGTTATATGTAGAATTTTCCCAGTATTATTTTCTGTACCTTGGACATACATAAATGTGCTGTCCCATGTTTCCTTTATCAGTATTGCAGTCATAATCTGGCGATCTTCGAAAGAAACTATTTTAAACAGAAAACAACCATAAATAGTTAAAATTTGATTTACATGAAAGCTCTCCATAACATTTTTTCGAATTCATTGCAAGCTTCGAACCAAAAAGAAAACCCGAATTATTATTAATTTGAATTAATTAAATTTTATAATTATTATTAAGAAATATGTATGCCCAGTTTCGCTTGAATCCATTAAGGGGCATGAAATTATATAACATTCAAACGAACAAATAAATGACATTCAGTTTTATGTATACAAAATGGACATAAAAAGAGCGGCGCGTTGTAAACTGATAAATTACAAAGGTAAATTTGATAAAGGGCGTTTTGAGTTAAGAACAAACGGATTACGGATTATTCATAATTCCTTAAATTTTTTCATTTCTATACCACATACTAGAAAATGCTCTCTTACAGGACTCTAACAATAAAAATTTCAGCTCTCCAGGCATTTATGGCATTACTCAAAATACACTGGTGTGCAAAACTTAAGCAACAGGTATGTTTTTTGGCATAACTTCACGAGAAATCATCTGAGAGACATAAAATTCAGAAATGAGATACAGTATTTTGTTCTGAAAGAATTACGAAAGCATAGTTGCGCACAAATGAATACAATGCATACAGTATGGAATCAAACAAAAAAAGGCTTTATTGAGCTCATAGTATCGTTACACATGATTGTCTGTTACAAGCGATTCCCAAAGCCAGTTCATTTGGAGAGAGGTCGGGACACGGTTTCATCCCAGTAACATCACGGAAAGAGACCGTTTCGGTGGTCCTGGAGTTGTCGTCTGAGGAGGCATTATGATGAACGGGCGGACTGAGCTCCACGTTTTCGACAGAGGTTCTATAACTGGAGATCGCTATTGTCAGGAGGTGATCCTTCCCCATGTGCGTCTGTTCCGAGGTGCCATTGGATCAGACTTCGTTTTTATGGATGACAATGCACGGCCACACAGGACTCATGCTGTTGAGGAGCTCCTGGAAAGTAAATATATCACTCGAATGGATTAGCCGGCGTGCTCCCCTGATTTAAATCCGATAGAACATGTGTGGGATGCTTTGGGGAGACGCTTTGCGGCACTATTACATCCTTCTGGGAACACCCGACAACTTAAACAGATGCTGATTGAGGAATGGGCACTCTTACCTCAAGAACTGTTGGAAAATCTGGTGCTGAGTATGGGGAGACGGTGCGAAGCAACCATTGCAGTAAGGGGAGGGCATATCTATCCCATACTAAGGAACATCTGCTTGCTGTTCTTCCTCTTGGACAGACAATCAGGTTTAATGATATTATGAGTTTAATAAAGCCTTTTTTGTTTGATTCCATACTGCATGCATTGTATTCATTTCTGCGCAACTATGCTTTCGTCATTCTTTCAGAACAAAATGCTGTATCTCATTTCTGAATTTCATGTCTCTCAGATGATTTCTCGTGAAGTTATGGCAAAAAAAAACCCTGTTGCTTAAGTTTTGCACACCAGTGTATATCCTTTTTATGCAGTGAGGATGAGAGAGACATTTATTAGGGAGTGTGCAAGCCTTTCATCCACTCATCATCATCCCAATCGACGAAAAATATGAACATAATTTTTATTTTTCAAAATATCATCTGCTTCCTCAAAATATTTGGAACATAGCCGAAAAGATCACGAACTTTGACTCGGCACGAAATTGAACATACCCTGAAAAAAACCCGAACAGGATCTGATATTTGAATTTAATATTTGAAAGGCTTGTAAAAAAACAGCTAAAAAACCCCATAGAATGAAAAGGAAGTAGAAGAAATTTAAATATTTTTTTATATATGCGAAGTACCCATTTGTTTGTTCAGTTTTATCAGTAAAACAGAAAAATGGCACAAGCCGTCCATCAAAATTACCAGAAATAAAACATTTTGTGGAAGTCATGTCAGTTTTCTATTTGAGAAACGAGTATCTTACCCACTGACAAGTTTTAAAACTTGAATATTCTAATTGTAATGGGAAGAAAAGTTACATTGTGCATGATTCTCAACCCGTTTCTTTTTGAGATGTGATGTCTTTGTACTTAATCATCGTCATTATTCAAACCGCTAACTTTAATTCTGTCCATTTTCTGCCGTCAAAGAAAGGTTTTAAAAAGAAAAGGCATGTGCAAGTGATTTCTTTTTGTTGCTTCCTTTAGATTGAATCTTATTAAAGTCAATGACCATATGCTTGAGTTTGGGGAATTTATACTATTCATTTCTATTGAATTCTTTAATTTTAAAGTTGGCAGATTCATATTATTAATAATTTATAAAAATGCACATTTTTTAATGTATTTCAAAGTGTTTAATTAAGATTTCCAATGAACTATCTATGTTTCGAATAATTAAAGGAACCAAAGAATTAGCCACATATACTGGTCCTAATTTTTTAATAAATTTTATCTTATGCAAAACTTTATGACCCTTAGATATGTCATCGATATTCGAATGTATCTCATCAATTTCGGTTTCGAAAGAAATAAAAAGAACCTTCTTCAACGTTCATTTTGTATTGCGAAACAACAAAATTCCATTATTTCATCCACTGCATCAATTTCGCCAATTTATATTTCGTCTGAATGTTAATAATCCATAAACATATCTCTTTATTGACCGCCTTTTCCTGTGTCTTAGAATCATGGTAGAGCATTGAATTCTGTAGTGGATACTGGAGCAATCTCCCTTAACACTGTAATCACAAATTGACTGAAATTGTAATCAAAACTCTAAGGCACACGGAAAAATTGAGTGATCGAATCACAATGACAGCAACAGTGGCAGAAACTGTGGTTGAGTTCTAAGTGTCATCACCGGCCATGATACAATCCTTTCAAAAGGAAGTATGTCCTGTCATCTATGGGAGGTAGCCAACCCCCATCTTTTCTGTACCCACAAAGGTTCAAGAATCAACCACCATACTAGAAACTTTTCTTCCTTATTTTGAGGTTCCCTCTTGTAGGATCTCTTGACACTGAAAAAATATTCTACAGAGTTTGAATTGATGACTTCATCTATTAAATGATTAACCCCTTGTCGCTCTTTGTTAAGTCTGATTTGTGATAACAATTTTAAACCAATCATGAATACAGTAAAACACAATCGTGAAGAAATGTGATCTGAACGTAATCATCACGTTTCACAGACGTGGAAGGATAACCGGGCCAAATATGAACATCACGAAGCAAGCAGACTGATAGAATGAAGATTAGGCCATATACACTGCGGGCTTGGGTAATGTCTTCGTAGTTTGATGCTTCCTTCAATTATGCACAGGTCAATAGTTTATGTAATTGCATTAATTACAGTAGGTACAAAGACGCAACAAACAACTTTCGCCACAGAATATTCCCGAACTTGGAATCTCTAGGATTCCCTGTCGGTTTAAAGGATATACGTGGGAGTATTTATTAAGATAAAAGAAATACACATAAAAAGACATAAAATATCAAAATACACATGAAAAGACATAAAATATCAAAATACACATGAAAAGACATAAAATATCACCAATACACATAAAAAGAACTATATACAATATTATAATGATGAAAGAGGTGTTCGGTGGGGAGCATGAGTAGATGAAATCTATTGAAGTTAATATATTCTGGAGAAGAGATTGGTTGAGAAATGAAACGAAAATTTATACTGGGCTTGAGTCAGGAGAAATCAATTCCTCGTTCTCTTGTAGGAACCGCACAAGATTTCTAATTTTAACCTTGGACATCTTGTTTCTCATAACGTTGGTCTACCAGATATTTTCTAGGTCGTGGATGGGTTTCTTGAGATGATAAGATGTGGTGAGAGGGCAGCTAGTGGCATAATGAAGGGGATCGCCTATTTCGCCGCAGCCACATTGATCAGTTCCTTTAATATGGAATCTCTTGAAATATGAAGGGAAAGGACCATGGCCAGTTGCAAAGATAATGTCAAGCCTATTCCAAGATGATGGGTTAAAGGACACTTTTGAGATTATTTGATGGATGTTTCTGCCAGTTGAGCCATTGTCCCATTCTTCTTGCCATCGCTGTAGGCTCAATTCATTTATAATACTTTTCAGATGGCTTCTAGGAGCTGGGTATTGAACGGGCGTACCTGCAGAAATGGCCTGTTTGGCAAGGGAATCTGCAGCCTCGTTTCCGTTGTGGCCTACATGTGCTTTCACCCATCCGAACTTGATAGAAGGTTGGTGGACCAGAATGGCTTAAATTTCCTGAACAATTGGGCTTGAGGTGGAGAATGAACTGATCGCTTTTAAGGTGGATTCGCTATCACTCCATATTTTAGCGTTATGATCGTATTTGCTAGCCCATTTACATGCTTCCTTAATGGCCAGCAGCTCTGCTTGAAAGACAGAATTCTTTCCGTTCAGTTTGCCGAGCCACTGATAAGTAAATTGTTCGTTTTGGAATACGCAGTAGGCAAAGCGGATTTTCCCTCGATTTTGGATCCATCTGTAAAAATATCCGTCTTGTTTCTAGGTTGGAATTCCTTTTTGAGGGAAATTATGTCCTCAAAAAGAAAGTTTGAGGGGAAGATTTTTGTGTGAGAGCATTTCATCTCGAAGTACTCAGGACGGAATGTTATATTCTGAAAATGGCTAGGTAATTGAAGATGACTTACTCTTACATAGGTTGCTTCTGCTTGCGCTTTGATGTGAAGTGGAAGAATTCCTTCGATAACTTGCAGTGCTGCCGTGGATGTTGTTCGGAATGCTCCAGAAATACTCAGGAGAAATTTTCTCTGTATTGAGATTAGGATTCTTTGTTGTCGGGATGAGAGAGGATAGGCCCAAGCTGATGCTCCATGAAGGATCATTCTCTCGGCAACGGTGAAATAGAGATGACGCCTGAATTCTTTTTTCAGACCCCATGTGGAGCCAACAATTCTGCTGAGATTTTGGTATAAGAGAGTCGCCTTCGTTTTGGTGTTAAGGAGGTGAGGAATCCAGTTAAGCTTATTGTCGATGGTAACACCGAGATATTTTAAAGATTGTTGCCTTTTTATTGTTACGTTATTCCATTTAATTGTTGGCCCGTTGACTAATTTGCTTATCAAGATATTACATGATTTTTCTGTGGAGATTTAAAGGTGATGCTAGAGGAAGGATTAATTTTCAATAACAATTTGATTTCATAAATTTTTTTGCTCTCAATATGTTACTTACTTTTAGATTCGGTATTTCTATGTTCTTTCTGATGACGTTCCACTTGATGACTCGTTACCATTTCATTATTTATTTATGTGTTGTTTGCTTAAATATATTGTATACAAAATGCATATAAAATAATAAAATTATTTTTGAATTCTACATAAACAATATCAAATGAAGCACAAGTATTATATTTTGTCTTCAGTTACAATTGTTACCTTCGCATCACTCTGGTCTATCTAGAATGCATCATCTCCTACCATCTCGGCCAGGATTTTGTCGAACTAATTAATATAAAATGTAATAACTAGCACTGTAAAATTATTACTATTATACATCTTGAAAAGAAAATTCCTAAATCATATAAAAAATTAACTTTCCTTTCTAAAAAAAGAAAAAAAATCCAAACAAAAGTAGTTTAGCTCTCCAAATTCAGTTCTATATCTCAAGCAATAATATTCCAAAATTATTAGACATGAAACTTGGTCTTTTTACGAACGATGTCGTAATCCTCTGCATTTACAAGAAATTCCATAGGATCACAGGAAAATTATCTGAATTTTGACAACGAATAGAAAAATTGCTAATACGACGGAAAATTCAAATTAATATCTGTTGGGGTGCCAGCTCAGGTGTCGTCCTCGTCATCTGACCGTGGTTCAAAATTACGAGGTCCTTCCCAAAATATCCCAAGTGTTGCTTCAAACGGGACGTTAATATAATAAAAAAAAATCCTCTTTCGTGCTGTGGTTGCCGTGGAAACGATACAAGCGCAGGTTTTTAGAGCTTTGATACGTTTTTTTTTTAATTATTTTTCTTAGCTATTCAGTTTTGTAATGTCTAATTAGAGATGTAAAGGTGAATTATCTTTGCGTTTGTGTAGTTTTTGTGTTCGTCAATAAATACCATTCTGTGTTTAATGGTATATTTGATTCTTGTGAATTAGAAAATAGATTTCGGATGTTAGATCATGGATAATTAAAACCACTAAACCAAAAAATAGATTTAGAATGGATCGATAGAGTTTAGAATTCTTTGGTGAAAGCTTTGGCGCCATAGACATCAACAATAGCACAAATGTCAAGCAATTTTATTTATTTGAAAAGAGAATTCGTTTTTTTCTTCCAAAATATCTCACGGAAAAATATTATAGGACCTTCTACCTTCATGTAGCAGTTGAAAAACATTTTCCCAAGATCCATATTCCGGAAAACTAAACTTAATTTTAAAAAAGCAAAAGATAAACTTTAACCAATTCTCGATTCACATTCTAAATTACCAGGGAAGATTAATTGTTCGTCGTCAAAATAATTTTAAGATCTATCCTCTCTTATGCAGCTCTGGCACAGTTTAGCCAAGAATGGCTCTTGCGCCTTAAAACACAAAAACCAATCAATCTCTTATGCAGCTTCAATCTAGGTAGCTGTAGCAAAAACAAATATAAAGGAATTTGGAAAAAGAAAAATAAACAAATAAAGTAAAAATAAATAGGATCTTAACCATTTTGAACATGTTTCAGATTTTTCTTCCTCTTAGCAAAGTAGTATTTGGAGGGTTATGTACAACACTTTGCATATGTGTGTGAATATGATTAACCAAAACACAACGAACTAAATGGATGAAATTTGACGTGTAGTCCTAATTATAATTTTCCATAGTTGTTTCAAATATTTATCAGATGAATTAAAGGGACAAACAATCTGTGAATCTGCGTGCATGTGTATTTGATTTACGAATGCAAAGAACTGTTTGAATGCATTTTGACTTGTGGTTCTCAGAAAGAAATTACGTATTTGCCTTATACCCTCTACCAGTAGTGAGTCATATTGTGAAATAATGGGAAACGTCATTTTTTCTAAAATACGAATTATACAGTATGCAGAGTAAGTATTACAGTAAAAAAATCCCTATTTCGATTCATCTCCATGTTTTAAAAATCCAGAAGTGTGAAAAGCACATTTTTTGAATGAGGCCTGTCTGTCTGTTGTCATGATAGTTGTTAAAAAATACTTGACGTGGAAAGACCAAACTTTTATATATGATCAGTGTGCCAAATTTGAAAATGTCGGGCCAATGTTAAGCTAGATGTATTCATAAGAAGTCTGTCTGATTAGTGAACAAAAAAAATTACAAAAAATAAAAATAAAAATCTAGATAAATGAAATTTGGCTCATCAAAAGTGTGAATCCGTATCATCGAACCAAATTTCCTCAACGGGTTGAGGGGTGTCGGCCCATAAATTCGTATACGAAGCGATAATTTCCACATACTGTTACATGTAGAATGCAATAATTTCCACATAATGTTACATGTAGAACGTAATAATTTCCATATAATATTACATGTAGAACACAATAATTTCCGCATAATGTTACATGTGAACGTGATAATTTCCACATAATGTTACATGTAGAACGTAATAATTTCCATATAATGTTACATGTAGAACACAATAATTTTCGCATAATGTTATATGTGAACGTGATAATTTCAACATAATGTTATATATAAACGCGATAATTTCAGCATAAACAGAATAACTTGCAAAAAGGAAGTTTGATATATGATCATACAGCTAAAATTATAATTCTGAATCAATGTTAGTTTAAGTCAATAGAAAAAAAGGAGCTCAAAATACATGCTCGATTCTCTTTACTATGCTCCGAAGCACAAAACGTTCATGTGCTTGGTCCTAAAAATAAAAATCTAAGCTCTTAGTGTGCTCACGGTCTTGTCAACGGTTGACAATTATTATGTAGGAAAGAGAAAGAAAAATACTTTTTTTATAAAGATGGGCGCGAGAAAGTTTCTAAGAGACCACTATAACTGACTTAAGAATTATTTTTATTAACCTGTGTACAAGCTATTTTCTGCATATTGACTTTTAGAACAGCATTTTTCTTGACCCGTAAATTTTGGCAAATAGAAATGAACTTATAGATATTTTCCGACGATCCTGGCTTTTTTTTCCTGATAGTTTCCGAGTTGAGTTTTTCGAAAAGTAATGCTAATATAAATGTGAAATTTTATGCGAAATTCTTGTCAGTGTTAAGCTCATTTATATGGATGCTTTAAATGTCTAAACTATTAATATTAGATAAATCATTTTATATGTCTTTTTAATGCCTATAACTTTTTCTTTTAGATTCATAATCTATTTTAAATGTGAGAAAACTGATACTATACTTCATCTTTCACTGATCCTTCCTTAACTACCCTAAGAGCGAATAATTTAACCAATTTTGGGTGATTGGCACAACAATTTAATAATTAAAATTACTATTATGCATTTTTGCTACTTTTTTATATATTTTATGACTGGGCTGTATTATTTCAATCTTGCTGTTAAGCACTTTTTGCTACATTTTGATTCATTTCATGACTGG
>JAPMOR010015275.1:361521-374771 GCA_026543865.1 Argiope aurantia
AAAAAAAAGTATGTTAGAATCAAAGATTTCTTTTTATATAACAAAATCTTACCTATACAATATTTTTCCAAATAAAATGCTGCAAAGTAGGTCAAATGTTAATAATAAAAAAGCATATTTTAATTAAAACCATTATAAAAAAAATCTGATTACTTCTCAAATATTTTCCAGATAATGTGATAATCTTTCTCATTTTAGAAACTCTCTGAGGAAAGATAGCTCTTTTTTTCCTAATGCATTCTTTCATTAATAAAAAATGAAGGAAATAAAAACTACTTACCTTTTGATAAATCTTTTATTCAAGCCCTTTCTTTATTCTTTCACCTTTTGAACTGCTTTTTTTTCTACTGATTTTTCTTAATCAGTGTTGTGAAGAAGGAAGCTTGACCCTTCCTGTTTTCCATCACTTTTATCGCCGCGGAAGAATAATTTCTAATCTGCTTCATTTTAAGCAGGCCAAGAATAGAGATGATAAAAAAATAAAAACATAAAGCCACCGCTTTAATGATGATCAGGAAAATACTAATTAAAACGAAGTTTCATTCCTGGTCCGATGGATACTGATTGTGAATTGCCTGCTTTGTGCCGAAAATAATTATTTGCTATCTGTTATTGTTTGAGGATAGGAAATCGACTTTGAGTGAAAATTCTGGAGGAACTGATTCTTGGGATTAGCAAAATACAAAAAAAAAAAAAAAAAAAAAAAGGTAAAAGAGTAGATGAATATTTCTGTATTTTTTTTTTTTTTGCTTCGTTTTAATTGTTTTAGTCTCATTAAACTTTCTTATTTTCTTTCTTGCATACAAAATATGCAAAAAGAAAGTATTCTAATTGCCAAAAAAATTCGTTTTCGAAATTTTGACAAATCTCTACGTTACAGACCTCTCGGAGTCGAAAAACGTATTTTTGTACCATGTTTGCCTGTCTATGAACACATTAAAATGTCCATAGACAGATATTGATAGGCAGTTCATAACGTAATGATAACTCAAATGCCTTATGAGATAGACATGAAATTTCGTATGTGGTCTAAACTCCGAACTTTTAGATTTCGATTAATTTTTTAATGAAATCCCTTCTGAAGGATTATGTCTATCTGTCTAAAATGATAGCTACAAATAAGTCAAGAGCTAGATGATAAAATTTTCCACATGTTTTTAGAATCTAACTATATTCATATCAAATTTTGAGCTAAATCTGTCAAAAACTTGATCGTCTGTTGGTCTACTCTTTCGCATGCGCATAAAAGTGATGACTCAAAAACGCAATGAGTCAGATATAAGAAATTTGACTTGCGATCTTCCAACAAAAATTGTAGTTATTTGTCAAATACTGGTTTTAATGGATCGAAAAAGGTGGGAATCGAAATAATTTATTCCGTTTCCTCCACTATCTTACGAAGAAGAAAACGCTCATGAGCAGAACTGCGAAAATAAATATTTGATCACTTTACATTTAACGATCATACTCAAAATTTAAAAGCCGGGATAGCTTGGTTGGTAGAGCGTTAGATTCGCGTCCCTTGGGTTTCGAGTTTGAACTGCGCCGGACGAAGACTCTCCGTACATGCGGTGGCTGGCGCACGTATAAATCTGCCGTGGTCACAAAGTCGAGTAATACCACTGAGGGTACTTATTCAGAGTCGACAGTTCTCTGATTCAGATCTAAATTGCGATCGGTGGCTGATTGAGTGAGATGCATGAATGAAGTCCGCCCCGTTAAAACGGTTGTGACGTGAGTGTGGCTAAGTCGTACCCTTGGCTTTAGATGGCGCTACTGAAAAAACAAGAGATGCACCCTTGGCTTAAAATCACTAACTTCTAAAGGCTTATCTATGACAATTGAATGCCATCAGAAAGAACAACAGATCTACAATATTTATGTGGATGGGAATAAAGATTGTACCTATATTACGTGCATGAGCGTTTTGCGTTTCACAGTATAGTGAAGAGAACCGAAACAGCCTTTTATAGACTGATTGGGAACCAAAATTTGACACAGAAGTACAAGGATAAGAAGAGAAGCACTTACTTAAATTTCATTTATTTGAGCTATTGATTTTTTCAGTTACAGAGCTTATACATGTATGTGAAAGTACAGATCAACAAATATTCAAGTCGTTGTTCAAAATTTTTTACGGATCTTCAAATATGCTAAAACTATGAACCATTTGTTTCAACTAGTGCGTTAAATTTTATAGTCATCATATTCATTTATACTTTAACAACTAGATAACTTCCCGTGAATGGAGTTTTGTCAATAAATTATAGAAATCACCAAGCTTTCTATAAAATCCGAATACCAAATTTAATCCGTGTAACTAAACATATTTTTGAGTTATCTAATTCAATGACAGATACACAGACATAATTCCAAAAAAGTGTTGTAGATTCAAGGATGTCTAAAACGTGGAGATTCATTGAAATTTCGACATCAAAATTTTGATCATTATGATGCTTTCTCTTTGAATACCTTGTACATACAAATAGAAAGTGAAAATACATTGATCTAAAGACATAAATGAAATTTGAATCATTATCTCTTCACAAAAAATTGATTTGTATCAAATTGGATTTAGTCGTTCAAAGGAAAGGTCTCCAAAATGGTCACTAAATTACTCTATAAAACTTAAACATTCAGTTCATATAAAAAGATATACTATTTTATCTGGTTCGAATTATTAGACGAAATGAGCAGGTGGCTGTTAGAACACCATCAGAGACAAATTTATTCAAAGTCACAAAAAAATAGATCGTGTGCTACTATTTGTAATTTGTGATAGATGCTTAAAAATGTTCAATTAAAAGTAACACATATAAAAACAAAAAATTAGAGTAATTTAAAAATGAGATTTGTGAAAATAATGTCTATTAATCTATGTTCTATATATTTCTTTTTCTCGTCCACCTCTCTTCCGCACGGTATTTTCCAGGTTTCAAATGCATAAATTTATCGGGAAAAGGAGGAATTACAATAATCTGAAATGAAAAGTTTAAAAAAACGAGAAAGTTGTACTTAACAAAAATTGTATGACGCTCAACAAAGAGACAGTGTACTGGACATAATTCTTGCTACTTCTCACACGTTCTATTGTAAATTTAATACGCAAAGTTCTTCCCCCCACTTAATAATACAGAGATATATTTTTAATTAAAATCTATTCCTAATTAATAAATGTTCATTATTTCTGCCCTGTGCACAGAGAATTTGGTCATTGTTCTGATTGTAAAAATCAAACACAGCTCCCAAGGAAATTTTTATTAGAAATAGGAAGTGCGAAAATGATTTGATAAATAATCAAAGCAAAATAATGTTAAAAAACACTAAAATTTAAATTTGAGCATTGCAGTCAAAAATTCAATTAAATCCCAAACACGACAGATTTTGAAAAGGAAAAGAAAAAAACTGGAAATTTGAAACTGATACATGAACGAAAACTGATTTCTAAAAGGACACCTGGATATAGGATTATTGGTGATTTCATTTCTTAATATTAAAAATTCCGGCATAACCTCCCCTACAACGCCCATTAAAGAGGCTACACTTAAACTTATTTTTAGAAGTCAGCTGATCCTTATAGACATAAAAATATTCTCCCAGTAATTGAGCAACTTCAAACACTGTTATTTTTATGATTTCTGTCAATTTATATGGTGATATTAAATGTTCTGAAAAGTTGTGTGTCAAGTTGATTAACTGCTTTGTTTATTCACTTCACCGGCCGTATTTGATTAACAGAGTCTTGATATTATTTCTAAAAGCATAAATGTGGTTATAAAATTATTTATTGAATTTAAAATGAAATATGAGTATAAAATTGGAAACACAATTTTGCCCTATATAAAGGAGAAGTTTCTTGTTGGAGACATCGTCTAATCGAAAGCATTTGGTTCAATCTAAGCTCCACTTTTCAAAATAACCTCCAAGATGTCTGTCATGAAAAGCGTTTTCTTGATGCTCTCCATCTCCGCCATGATGAGTAAGTCCTTTAACATGATTTCTTTTTAAATCAGTACTTTTGGAGAACTTTTTTAAAACTAGAATTCTTGATAGGATTTTTTAAATTCAGAATCCTAGTCAATATTTTTTTTTTAAATTGCAAGAATACTATCGGCCAGTGGACTGCATGGGATTCACGACTAACGGATTTGACATTCAAAATATCTAAAAATATGCTGTATTGAAAATTTGGTAGTAATTTGTGTCACAATCTTCTTACTTCTTTTACTTTTTTATATATTAAGTACACAAAAAGAAATTATTGTAATCGTCGAAAAATTTGAATTCAGTATTTAAGTGAATCTTCGCATTTCATGTCTCTCTGACTTCGAAAAACACATTTTTTTTTGTATTATGCCTATCTGTCTACGAACACAATAACTAAAAAATGCCTTTAAATAAAGGAATGAAATTAGGTATGTGGACCTAATACCAAAATATTAGATTTCTTTCAAAATTTTGATGAGATCCGTTGAAAGGAAGTCTGTCTGTTTGTCCGTTTGCTTGTAACAGAATAACTCAAAACCGCAGAGAGCTTGAAAAATGAAATTTAGAACATTATTTTATCATCAAAGATATAGATGGGCTTTTAAGTTTTGACCAAATTCTTCAAAATGGTGTCCACTTTTATGCCTAACTATTTGTGTACATGTTAATGCCATAACTCAGAAAAATGTAAACTCAAATGTCATTTTGAGACTAAAATTGCTGATCTCTATTGAAACATGGAAATAAATGTATGAAAGGATACCGTCTCAAATTCATACTCGGTCTTTTTTAATACAATGCGCCAGGTATTGATTCACAGAAGAGGAAAGGCCGCCATGGCTTGGCTTTGGAACCGGGGGATTTTAAGCTTGAGATACGATTCCGTCGAAAAATCGTCGTGTAAGCAGGTCTAGTGTAAGTTAAATCCGTCGGGGCCGAATATCCTCCAGCTGGCGTGGTGCTGAAGTTTGGAGAGGGGGAGATACCGACTCAGGCGTCGTCTCCGTCGTCTGATTGCAACGAAGTTAGCCCTGAAATAGCCCTAGTGTTGTTTCGGAACAGGTTGTTATTATAACTGAATTGGGCAGAAGAAGAAAAGGATTTTCGTTTGTAGATTTGACAGAATCCAGAAGGATTTCCTATCCCTCTACCGCCAAGTACTGGAATGTGGTCTTATATAAGAACCGTTGATTTTTATGCGCTTCGGTAGTTAAAAATAACAAATAAGTAGTATCAGTTAATTCGATTACAAATTCACTTTTATTGGAATATTTTGGAAGATGTATGTGTGATAAAATACAAAGAATATAATGCACTTTGATTTTAGAATTATATTCCGATATTTACAACATATTTACAAATTCTTTGAGAAACACCAATAGTTCCTAAAAACGTGATTATAAAGAATGTGCAGTCTTTAAAAAATAAACATAAGTTGCGTATTACAAGAGTATAATCGAAACATAATATATATATATATATATATATATATAAACACCAAGAAAAATTCTTGCAATTCTTTCTGGAGCAAGATTAATCAATAAAAGTAAGAAACCAAACTATAAATTAGTAGCGTCATCTGAAGGTGACGTCATTCAGAGAAACAGCGGGCAATTTCGGTTTCCCAGCGTTTTTCTCACATTTAATTACCTCAAATACATAAATGCAAGGTTACCAGGAATTTTTCATAATAATTGAAAACAGGAGACTAGATTGGATTGACATATATTATTAATTGCATTTTTTAGTATTTTTTTAACTTGTTAAGGCACTTTGTGGGACCGCGTAATTCTTGATATGTAAAAAAAAATTCTTTTATCAAACATCTAATCGCTGCAAAAAATAATTTAAAAGAGGGTATTTACTCTTTAAAGATTAAAGTGACTTACATTAAAAATAAATTTCACATTGGAAGTATATTCCAATATCAACAATGTGAAGCTTGAAATTAAATTTTGAATATTTTTCAATCGATTATATTAAAAGAATATTTATTTAATAATCTTTGAAAAATCATGTTTTATATATATAATTTAAAATGCAACATCTATAATGTATTTTTTTCTTCTTTCAGGCATGGCACTCGCAAGTAAGTGAATTATTATTTGCTTATTAATATAACCCGTAGTTTTTAAAACTTACAGAAGATTTAGATTTTAGGAAAACGATAGCGAATGTTGTGTTATTTAGACATACCTTTAGACCAAAATCATACCTTAAGACCATAATCGACATATCTTAAAGTCAGCGCTCTACAGACAACTACCTAGTCAGAAATCCAACCTGTAGATCGTTTTGGTTGGCTTTTTCATCACGAAATTTATGGAAAATATGTCAGTCTAAAGGCCTTATCATGTTGAGTAAATTGTTGTTAAAGGGATGTATTTTATTTTTTTCAGATTAGGAATATTTTTAAATAAAATTCTAACATTTTTGAATTTTGCATAAAATGGATAAAATTTACGAGGCATAAATATTTTTGTAAAAGGCCTACATGAAATGCATTTTTTACTAATAGTGTATTATGAATCAAGATTATTTTGATTTAAAATTGTTAGAAATATACTATAACATTTCTAAAATAAGAAACAAACTGTATTTTTATCAATTCTTTTATTACTGGATCTCGACTGATAAATAATATGAAATTTTCAAGTTTTTTCGCATTTAAAATATCTATAGAACATTTCTAAATTATCAGATTTTTTATTCTATTGTTCAGTAATTGCAGAACATATTGAGAAATTATTATACCGAATTTTAGCAAAAAATATGCATTAAATTTTAACTTATGAGGTTTTTCGTAGTTCTATATCGTTCATAGAATTACGGAAATAGCGATCTTACCAAAATTATATTTGAGAAAATAGCATTTAAAGATATAAAATGACATTAAAACACAAATCATGCAAATATGAAAATGAATGTAATTTCTCAAAGAGTAAACGTTGAAAGAAAAAACTGTTCTGAAATTAGGAAAATACAATAAAAAATAGTCGATTTTTTTTTTGTTAAAAATCCATTTTGTACCGTCATCACCCCCTTTTTTAGAACAAACACAGGCTGATATGAATGCCTTTGAGATAGACGCTTTTGTTTTCTTTGTAAAAGAATATCGGATGAAATGAAAGCGTGTTTTTCCTACGGGATTTTTTTTCTTTTTGCAGATGTCTTTGACAAACTTGAGAATGGATTTAATGACGCAATCGAAGCCACTGGCTTGTAAAGCTGCTGTGTCCGATGGAGGTGACCAATGTAATGCAGTGTGGGCTTGAAGCAAAAATAAATAGTTAATTCTGAAATACTCCAGTGTCATGCTTCTTTTTTTTCTTCTTATTTCTTTTATTAAATTTGTTATTTTAAGACTGGAAACAACAGCTTCTAAATAACTGAAAAAACTTTTTGAAACTTGCAGAGAGAAGGAATAAGGTCAGACTAATAAATAATCAGGTCATTTCTAATAGCATTATTGAACAGAATGTCAGTTGAATTAAAAAAAATAATAAAAGGTTAAAAGAATAATTTAATTCAATTGTTATTTGTCAAATTCCAACTCAAAATGAGATGTAAATTTTCACGAAATTTATCATTAAAGTGGAATTTTAAAAAAATTTAAATATACGAAAGGAAATTCTTGAAATAAAATAATTCGATCTCGAGATTTTGTTTCGAATCCCCACGTTTCAGACCTCTCTGACTTCCAAAAACACATTTTTTTTTAATTATGTCTCTCTATCTACAAACACAATAACTCAAAAACGCTTTGAGATAGATGAATGAAAGATATAAAATGAAATGACAGTCTTCAAATTAAATTTGTGGATTTCTATAAAAATTTGGGTGAAATTTGTCTGCCCATATACACATGAAAATGATAACGCATAAATATATAAAGCTAGATAGATGAAATTTGTTACACAATTTTCTCATTAAAAATGTGGATATATAATAAATTTAAGACCAAATCGATGTATAAAATGGCCATCTATTTGCTATGTATGTGAATACAAAAATCCAATGCCTTAGCTAAGTGTAATTTGATATTCCATTTTTTGGAACCAAGCTAATAGGTCTATATTAAAATTGTGACCTAAAATGTCTAAAAAAGCATTCGAAATTTTCGATTTTCTTCCATGTAGTTCGGTTACAAATCGGTCATGTAAGGAACTCTGAAAATAAAAATCTTGGTATTCGTAGCTTTCATGACCTAGCCCAAACTTTTTCATGCGGATAAAGGAGAGGGATTACATACTTAAAAACTAATATACTAGAAAGCTTCGAGGAGACTATTCCACTTAATTTAAATATTTTTGTTTTCGAAATAAAAAAGACAATTGCTTTTTTAATAGTTTAATATCTAAAAAATATTGTTCGGTTTTGTTTTTAAAAAGAGGGTTATTTTTTAAAACGGTTTGTTTTCATGCTCATCCATTTAATGATTATATTTAGCATTATGTGCTTTGGGAAATGAAAAGTTTTTTAAGCAATAGATATGTACTTATTACTAAAGAGACTGGTTTAAATATTCAAATCACATATAATTAAAGAATGAATTAGTAATCGGAAAACGATATTATGAAATCCATCGAGAAAGTGTCCTAAGTTTCGTATTTCTAATAATCTTAAAAGTTAAATATAGGCAAAATATGGGATTCTATATGGAAGGATTTCTTATATAAGTATAGGACAATTGCATTTGTTTTTAAGGCACATCAATATAATTATAATTACATCAATTTCTAATTTTTCCATGAATGGCAATATCCATTATTCTTTTTTAAATGATTTTGAAGAATGAAAATTCTTCAATGAAATCTTGATTAACTTGGTTCAAAACAACCTGAGATAAAATACGATTAAGATTTAAGATCTAATGGAATACATGAAAAAGCAAAATATAATTTAGTAATTTGTTGTTTTCCTTAATTCCATTTTCTATTTCAGTCATTGATACGATAATCATTCAATAGACAATTTTGCCATTTCTTTAGAAAATTTTTAAAGAGTGGGGTGATCGAATGATTATCAATATAAAAAGTCGATATCGTACATTCGTTCCATGATTTTTACAGAAAAATAATAAAAATGAAACATTGAACATTTATATAAACTTACTATAATCAATGAATTAGTTATTTTTTGTTACTGGTTTATTAGTTGACGAATACTATAACTTACAATTGTTATTTAATCGGTAATCTTTACAAAATGGAGCATTGAAATATTTCACAAACTAAGAATTTCAAAGTCAAAAATATACATGTACCAAATTTGGTAGCTGAAAGTCAAACAGTGTCTTTTAGATAGTCTGACTTGGAGACCTCCGAAACAAACAAATAATCATAAACATACACATACAGTCATCTTTATTAGTAGTAGGAATAGAGATAAAATGCATTGTTGAAAAAATGCTTAAAATATTTCTTAAAAAGGAATTAAAAATAAAAAAATATCTGCAAAAAAACATGGCATTATTGAAAACATTTTTTTAAAATTTTAAGATGACAAAAGAAAACAAAAAAATTGTGCTGTACTATTTTTTGAAGTTATCCCCCAAAAATGCAAAATTTTGCTTCATTTTAAATTAGTTATAATTCTAATTACCCGCCTTTGGTGATCAGCCAGTTCGCCAATATTAATGCCTGCTAAAATGTTCAATTAATATTTTATGTAACTTGTTGTCATAATAGGTTTTTCAAGAAAAGATTTTTAAGCTTCAAATTTTGATAATCATGTTATTCCCTTATACTATTATGTAGGCTTTAAGCCTTTCTGCTCATTGTATTATGCGTCACTTTAATTTTCTATAATGCCCATAAAATTCAATTTTAAATTAAAGTGGAAAAAATGAAATTACAATTAATATAAAGACTTATTTTAGTGAATCCCAGCATGTTTTTAAAAAAATATGAGAACTGAAAACATGTCTTATGTGCACTATAGAATAATTTTCATAATTTATAATATCTCAAAGAATTATTCAACAAAAATATCATGGATTCAATGAAAAATTCAATTTCTAGTTTTATTTTTGGAAGGATATAAACGCCGTCAATAATAATATTTTATTTTCTTCGGTTTATAAATATAGTTTTAAAAATTATGAAGTTTAAATTTTAGACAGTCCTTTGATCCTAAGGAATCATATTCTGCAAAATATTCTTGACTCTTTTTTTTCTTTAATAAATAAAGAAACATTTCGATCTTCTGCATTCAAATCTGGCCGATTTCTATTGTAATATTCTAATATTGAATATTACAATATTAGAACAATTGTCATTTTCGTAATCTAAGCCAATCACTCTTGAGAAACTCTGGGAGATGATTCACTTCTTTGAGACAGCCTATGCAGTGATCTAAAATCACCCGCTTTTACAGAATAGTGATATTGAAATTTTCATAAGTCGGTCATCTTTAGTGATTGATTTAGTTGAATGGAGTGCAACTCTTTTTATTTAAAATATAAGCGTCTTAATTATAATTTGTTAAATATGACTTACAGGATATTTGTATTTAAATTTAGTAATTCATCAGCATTTGTTTACTCAAATTATATAAAATATAATTATTTATTTCCTTTAGACCATTTGTCAACAGATGTATGTCTGTTATTAAAGGTTTTCAAATTAGCGGTTAGGTTACAAATAAAGTAGATATCTTGTACATATTAAACCATATTTACCTTAAATAAAATATGTTTAATTGAATTAGTAATATAGATATTGTGAAAGGTCACAGAAAACATTCCTTTGCATTTACTTTTCAAAAAATATCACCCGCCATATTTATTTAATTTCATACAGACACCTGCTGAAAATTACATTTCTGTGTATTTTATTTGGAATGATAGTTAAATTATGTTTTAATTTGAGTTTTTGTCAATATGATGGCAACACGTTGATAAAAGTTGATTTTTCCCCATTAACGTACAACGTGCATCTTACATTTTATTTTTATTTAGCGTGAAATAAATTGTTAAAAAATATAATTAAATTGTTTTTTAAAAAAAACATTAAAAATAAATAAATTTAATCTGTTTGTTAAAACATTAGTATCATTGAAAAGATTATTTTTTGAACTTCAAGATGAGGCAAAAATGAATTTTGTGCTTTAATATTTTTGGAAGTTATAGCGGAAAAACGCCAAAATTACACTTAATTATTAATTAATAAAAATTCTAATTGAAAATTTTAAAAAAATCACTCCGAGGCTTCCAAAGTATACACGTGCCAAATTTGGTGGCTGTAGGTAGAACGGTCTGGCCTGTAGAGCGCCAACACACACACACACATACATTCAGCTTTATTATAAGTATAGATATAGATAAAAGCTTTTAAAAAAAACTCTTTGAGGGGCGTATTCCTCGAAAATATATAATATCAATTTTGATACCTCTTGTCGAACAATCTGATTTGTAAAATGCCAACACACGTAGAGACATACATACATTCTTCTTTAATAAGAAGATATGAAAAATTATAAAATTATGAGGGAAATCATTAACAAAATTTATATATAAACTTGGATAAGTTTTTAAGCATTTTTAGAAAAGTTTTCATAATGAATAGGTAGTTATGAAAAATTCCTTTTTTTCGTGCAAGGAATTATTTACTGAATATTCATATTTTTCTGCAATGAGAGAAGAATGAGTTCTTTATTAGGGTTCAGTTTAGTTACATTAATGTTCCGTTTTAAAGCAAGACTAGGCTATTTCGGGATGGACCTCGTAATTTTGTGCCGCGGTCAGATGACGAGGACGAAACCTGAACTAGCACCCCTTTCCTAACTTCCACACCACACCAACGGGACGACATTTGGCCCCGACGAAGTTAGCGCGCACCAGACTCGCTTACCCGGCTGTTCTTCTGTGGAACCGAGTCTCGAAGTTGAAACCATTCCGGTTCCGAAGACGAGACCTTACCATCAGGCCACCGCGGCATCCTTTAGCACGGAGAAACTAATAAAGTTCCGAGGAGACCATTCCTGTTGATTTAAATGGTGTGTATCCAAAGCCTGTGGATCGGACAAGATATTAATAGACTTATTTAATGTTTCTTAAATTATTTTTAAATTTAATTTGCAATTTGTTGGATTGACATTACATTCTCGTTGGATGTTCGTGGGGATTGACGAAATAACTCGAACACTTTTCAATTTGAGAACTGATTCATTTTTGTTTTCGCTAAAAAATCGATGAAATTTGCTCTGTTGCGAATGTTTTGGAAGTGTGCATGTGCTTTTGGGCCATTTGTGCAACCTACTTTATTATGTGACTGCAAAATTGATTGAATCATTATCCATGTTAAAATATTGAAGAAAAAAATAAACGCTTTTATTTGAGTTGTTTATTTCTTTCTGAAATGCAATAAGGCTTGCTCTGAAAACAATAAAATAGTTTCCCTCGGCAGAATATGAAATAAATATTAAATCAGAATGAATAGTTTCCCTGAAATTTTCTTTTCTTCTCTCTTTCCTTTCACAGTATAAGAATTTTAAAGCTTGGTAAAGGTCTTGAATGCTACAATGTCTAACATTTATTTTCAGAGACTTGCCCTTTTGCCTATACTGCTTCGTAATGTAATGAACAAAACCAAAAATGTCTAGTACAGTAGTTTAAAAAAACGAAGCCTAAAGTAATTTGCTGCATATTGAGAAATTTTTACTTTGAAATTAGATCAGTTTCTTCAAAAAAAAAAAACTTTAAATCTGAAACGCTATTCGAAGTTCTAAACTTATTTGTCGAACACTTATTCCTTATTAAAAACAAAAACGGTCGAAAAACCTTCTTTTATTGATTTTAAATTAATAGATTTCAAGTGAGAGAAAATATTTTCATCGTATATTCAAGTGGGTGGTTATGCCTTTTATTTCTTCATTGCTTTGGCAAGGAGAAAATTAAAAATTAAGGCTACAATTATTTTGCAATGAAAATTTTAATACCACCGTTTTCTACAAACTTTCTAGAATTTCTCTCTCTCTCTTTTATTAAAATGATCTTCATTTTAAAATTAATCTCTTCGATTTTTTATCAAATGCTGCTGAAAATTTGATGGGCCGCGGTGGCCTGGTGGTAAGGTCTCGGCTTCGGAACCGGAGGGTTTCAGGTTCGTGACCCGATTCCACCGAAGAACCGTCGTGTAAGGGGGTCAGTTGCACGTTAAATCCGTCATGACCAACCGTCCTCCCGCTGGTGTGGTGTGGAGAGGGGGGGGTGCCAGCTCAGGTGTCGTCCTCGTCATCTGACCGTGGTTCAAAATTACGAG
>JAPMOR010015276.1:0-18674 GCA_026543865.1 Argiope aurantia
CTTATATATTGCTATGAATCAGTAATATGGATTCATAGTGATGAGATATTACCTCCAAACTTAGAAAAGAATTTGGCGACAAAAATGAAGAGTCTGGAAAATAAAAGAATCATGGAGATACCTCAACTAAGGGCCGAGATATGAGATCCACCTAAAACATTCGATACCATATTGAAAGACTAGAATCACAAGGTCATTAAATTCTCTCTCTCGAGTTACGTTTCGCATGTGAGAACGAAAATAAATGAAAAATAAGTAAGTAAAAGATATGAGAATACTTGGTATTAGTATCTCTATTTATAGAAAATCAGCTAACTGTAGTGGAGAGGCTTCCTTCTTACAAATCAGTAGAAACTTATATTAGTGCTTTGTGTTTTTATTAAAATAAAGTCTCTTTTTCCGATACTTTGTACTTCTTGGATCTGATACTTACCGTGTGATTTTTTGTACTAATGTCTGTATTGATAAATCTAGATGGGAATTTTCAGCATTTGTAAGTAATTGCCATTGAAATGTATCAGAAAGTGTCATTAATTGAATGATCTCCTCAATAAATTTTGTGATTTTCTTTTTAAAATGATAGCTTTAGATTAAAAGTTAATTTGTGTTCCAACCTGATTTAAATTATTCTGTCCATTTGGTATGTTTCGTTTAGTTTTATAGAGAGACGAGACTCTATTACTTCATTATGAGGTATATTAAAATAATAGATTCAGGAGCAGTTATTTTTTCTAAGATCCACATTTCACAAAACAAATACGGACACGAAATTACAAGACATTCAATTAGAATACCATCTAATAATGACCAGCGAGAAGGATCATGGGAAATGTACCTTGATGTTAATAAGGTAACTCCATCTGTTGTATCAAACAAGAAGGTAGTAAAGTATGTAACTGCTACAGCTTTATTTTTTAAAAAATATTTACAAAAATGGTGTTTTTTATTTCATTATCACTTACTTGCTAAAGTGCTAGAATTTTCAAATTTTTTTAAGCTTTCATATTTTAATGAGAATTTCAAATTTTGATATTCATAGTTTCAATTTCTGTTAATCGATTTATGGAATTAAATTTTGATTACATGCAAATACAGACGACTGGGAAAGAATTAGAGAAAAAAAAAACAATGTCAGGATTCTTTATCTGCATGCCAGAATTTTATAATATTGAAAGGAATGTATTTTAAATGAAAGGCAAATAGGAAATAATTAAAATAAATAATATTTAGAATGGTATTAAAATTGTATTTTTAAATAATGTATTTTATTAATGTGTCAGAATGGAATTTAATCAAAAGCTTTAACTAATATTACGAAACTAAAACATTAAAATTGAAACATAATTTCCAATACCTCTTTAATAAATATTCTGATTCATTCAATAATGGGATTTAAATCTAATTTTCTAAATAAATATTCTGATTCATTCAATAATGGGATTTAAATCTAATTTTCTAAATAAATATAGATTCTTTTATAAATTTCTCTTATAATTGTAAATTGTATTAATTTAATCAAAAAGAAGATTTTTCGAGATTTACATTTAAAAAAAACACCTGTATATTTTGCATTGGGAACTGATTATTTACAGAAATTCGAATGTTTCGTTTTTGAAAAAGGACTTAATTCGAATTTTCTATGGAATACTTGATTGGATCCTTTGAGAAAGAGAAAGAATTTCTGGAATTTTAACATTCAGTTTAATTTAAAATAGAGAAAAAAATACAGTACAATAGCAGTTAATTGAACTTAAAGGAGGAGCGTAAGTTTTTTGCAATTTTTATTTTATTTATTTATATTTTTATTAAACCACAAACATCACTATTTATCTAGTTCCGAAATGCAACTTTACTATATTTGAAATGCAAAATGAATTTTAAAAAAATCTCTTTTTTTTCTAGTTAATATTTAAAAAGTTATTAAAATTTATGTTTTAGTATAACAGTAGGTATATTAATATAATTGTTAACAACACATCTTTAATAGTACATCCTTGTAATAGTATTTAGCATAAGAAGTACTCATTTAAAAAATACAATAATTTTTGTTAGTTTCTTGCGCTTATTCCAACATTTTCGAAAGCAATGTCCAGACATCTTTTGATTAGAATGATAGTTGGTTGGGTTGGGGTTTCTTGGCGCAAGATTCAATCTTGGCTAGACTGCGCCATACATATGGTGAAAAATAAAATGAACGCATCATCATGAGAAAGATAACGTAAAACTTAAAAGCACTTGTTCGATGAAAATACTATTATATAAAAATAACAGCTAAAGGCATAAGATTTGAAGTGGAAAAATAAAAGTACACAAGTAAAATTAAAACGTTAGTATCATATGCAAGTAAAAAAAGCGAATAGTTTTTAAAAAATTCAAAAAAAAGGTGAAGTTTTTCACCCAACAAGTCCTGTAATGTTATGGACGATGAATTAAAAAAGAGGGACACAATAGGAATTAAAAGCAGGGCATTCTATTAGAATGTGTTTTTCTGTAAAATCAGTATGACATGTGGTACATTTGAAAGTCCTCTCACCAAAGAGATGCTTATGGGTGAAACGCGTGTATCCTACACGGAGGCGGTTTAGTTTCACATCCAACTCTCCTAGAAGTAGTATAGGCCATAATCCAATAAAAGTTTTGATGGATTGCAATTTGTGATTAGTTTCATCACTCAATTTTTCCTGCCAAACAGTATTAAAATTATAAATAGATTTCTTCACATCGCAATACGGAAAGTCGTGTGGAAGGAATGATACAACAGTTTTAGCAGCAGAATCTGCAACCTCATTATCAAAAATACCTGCATGACCCGGAACCCAACAGAAGATAATATTGAAAGTCCTATTTTTAAGACGATGAAAAGTTTGTAATATTTCTAAGGCGATAATAGATAATATTAAAAGTCTAATATTAAAAATCGGATAATATTAAAAATCGGAATAATATTAAAAATCGGAATGACAGAACAATACAGACAACGGTGATAAAGAAAAAGCTGCTGGTAAACTACCGATAACGTCGTGGATTTAAAAAATCCAGAAAAGGGATTTAAGAATGTAAGCTCTGCATTATCCCAAGGTGAAAAATAAAAGGAATTGATTAAAAGGATATTACTCGGTGTTGACTAACAGCATTGTTGGGTAAATCTTAGGGCAACCTGAAATAAAAATAGTTCACTGAGCTACAGTTTATGTGTCAAAATAATAATAAAAAAGTTATTACTATGTAGATTACACTACGCTACAGCTGATTCAATGGTCACTGTTAATTCCCATGTTAAAACCAGAGGGATAGGTTTTCTAAAAGATTTCTTGCCTTAACATTATAAAAATTTATCACCCCCCCACCACCACCATCACACACCCTCATAAAATTGTGGGACTTGGAAAGCCGCGAATGCTTCGCATGACATTGGCAAACAATAATTACGAAATTTAGACCTTCGGCATGTATTTAGCATTTTTTATGAGTTTAGCATTTTTACCTATGGCGATTAATCGCTGGAATATGATTAATGCACAGATACTAGAATATCCAGACTGCATTTTCACCCTTTTTTCGACGACGGATTAAAATCAAAATTTTTCATGGAACTACAATTGTCATAACAGATTTCATTCATTTATGCCTGTTATATGTATTCGAACTATTGCACTTACATGCATACGAAAGTAAAGGCCGATAGATCGCCAATCTTGCGACAGATTTAATTATAAATCTGATATTAATTTTCATTTTAGATGCTTATTTTGTGTACAAAATTTAATTGCTTACTGCACTAAATAATATTCATCCTTCCGGTTCAAAGCATGTTTGAATTATCGTGTTTGTAGACTGACATAATTTCCGAAATGTAGTTGATTAATCGAGGCCCTAAAAGGAATTGAAATTTATTTTACCGTTATCAGTATGGGTAACCAAAAAAAAAAAAAAAAAAAACCGTATAGTTCTTCAGGCAGTCGTATGACACTGTTTGCTTGGCCAACCATCTTGTTTTTGGATTTTATAACTTTAAATTGTTGGCATCCTTGGCAATGCCGAAAATATTACCGCACAAAAAAGATTTTTACATGAAGTTAAAGATCAAAAATTTATCTTTTAAATGATACTAATGTTTTAATCTTAAAATTAAATTTCTATTTTTAATGAATTTTTAAATAAATATTTTAACTATGTTTTTCAATAATTTTTTTCGAAAAATATAAAAATTAAAATTAAGCACGTTTCACATTAATGGGAAAAAATTAGCTTTTTTCAAAGTGTTGCCATCACATTGATTAAAGTTCCAATTAAAAATAAATAAAATCTTTTTGGAAATGAAATCTGCAAAAATATAATTTTCGGCAAGTGTTTGTAGGAAATGAAACAAATATGAAATATTATTTTTTCTAAAAAATAAATTCAAGAAAAATTATTTTTTGATCTTTTACACTCTCTATAGAGGGTGTTTATTTAGTCCCGTACCCATTTTGATGTTTAATTACTCATAAAATAATGAAGAACTAAACAAACTTATGGCATTTATTGATGGAATAACTCATATATTTTCCTTTTCAAGTTTAAATATTTTTTCTTTTGTAAATATCGTCTGCGCGTGTTTTTAATTTCAGATAATTTCATTTTCCAGTCTAAATATCTGTACTTTTCTAAATATCGTCTGCTTATTAATTGCATTTTTCTCTCTTTTGTTTTTGGCAACTATTGAAATGTTATGTTTACTTTTGATGTGTTTGTTCTATGTAGTACTTTTTTATGTGATGTTTTATTCGAGCGGATATTAAGGAGAATGCATACACCACAACAGAAAGCACATATTTTATGGTGGTCATAGAGTTAATTTCCAATCAATTAAATCACTGACTTTTAAGAGTTAATTTCCAATCAATTAAATCACTGACTTTTAAGAGTTAATTTCCAATCAATTAAATCACTGACTTTTAAGAGTTAATTTCAAATCACTTAAACTGACTGCTTTATGAAAATTTGAATATCACTATTCAATAAAAAAAGGATAATTTTAGATTTTCCATCGATCGCTTCAAAGAAAATACGCCAATCAGCGCTCAGGTTTCTCAAGATTAATTGGCCTAAGATTATGAAAATGTTGAGTTTTTCTAAATTTTTAACATTTAAAACTTCATAAATAAGTCTTATTTGATCTTAGAAAATAGAAACATTCATTCATTTATTTAACTTTTGGTGTGTCCAGAATATTTCTCAGAATATGATACCTTACTGCATTAAATTTAGATTTCATAATTTTTGAAATATATTTATAGGCAGGAACAAAATATTATTATTGATTTCATTTCAATCCTTTTGAAAGCAAAACTAAAAACTGAATTTTATGCTGAATCTCAGAAATGTTTGTTGAATTATTGTTTGAGATATTACATAAATTAGGAAAAATATTTCGTAGTTAACATAAGACTTAAATACCGAGCGATTCTGTTTGCAAAACTCACATTCAATAATAATAATAATTAATAAATAACAATAAAGATGATAAATAAAATAAAACGCTTGGTTTTATTAAGAAATATCTTAATATTAATTGCAATTTCATCATTTACATTTTAAATTAAAGTTGAAGGTTTGCCGGAAATGACAATAAATTAGCAAAATATATATAGTAAATTGAACGAAACGATCTAAACAGTATAAGTTTGGTATGACTATCAAAATTTGAAGATTAAAAATGTTTTGTTTGAGAATCCTTTAAGAGACCAGTTACTTAAAATATTTAATTGAAAATTGTAATGAGCGTTAATACTGGAGAACCGGTTTGTCGCCAAAGGCGGCTAGTATATAATAAAGAGAAATACTAGTAACCGTTAAAAAATTCGAACTCGAGATTTAGACGAATTTCCACGTTTTAGATCTTCCTGAATTAGAAAAATGCATTTTTTAAAAATGTCTGTCTGTCCGTGATAAATATAATTCAAAACGACTTTGAACCAGACGGTTGAAATTTGGCACACGGTCTTTAAAACAAATTTGCAGATTTCTGTCAAGTTTTGAGTGAAATCTATTCAGAGAAAATTCGTCTGTACGGTTGTTCGTATATAAATTAACACGATAGTTGCAATATATAATATACATCTACTTGGATAAAATTCAATACGCAGATTTAACAATTATAGTGTAGACACCTTCAAAATTTTGTGCCAAATCCAACAGTGGGTTGACTGTTGGTCGGAAACATGTTAAAGCGATAATTCAAAAACGTAAGGACTTAAATATACCAAATTTGGTACGGGAGTTTGTGATTACAAGTTCAGTTTTGTTCCAAATTTTTGTTTCAGCCTGATGAGAAAAATCCGAATTTGATTTTTGGGTACTGTTAAAACGTATGCAGAAACTAATTACCAATTAACTGACCAAGGATGACTCCATAGATTCAATAAAAACGTCAAATTCACGCCAAAAGTTAATATTTCGTAATTATTGTATAGCAACGCCATGTAAAGCGTTCTCTGGCATTGTATTAGAGAGTATGCGAAGTTTTGGGAGACTACTCCAAATTTTTTTTGAGATATGTGAAATTTGCTTATTTATGGGAAGAGATCTTTTAATCAAAATCGCTTTACATATTAAAATTATAAATTGAATATCAATTCTCAATTTGCATCGTGTCTGTAATTTTGTTCAAAATGAGGTGTTGCATATGCTGATATAGTTTGTTAGAATTTCAAAACGTTAGTGCCATATCTTCATACTACCATAACCAAATAAATTATACATATTTAAAATTTTTTCATAGAATTATTTCGAACTTTTTAAATCAACTGTTAACTATTTTACTACATGAAAAGTATTAATAGAGTTTTGTTGGTTTTTGATTCGTTAAATTAATAACCATATTTTCTTAGTCTTATAACTTAATAAAAATAACAAGATTAAATTATTAAATTATTCGGGGGTTTCATTTTCAACTTTTAGTAAGCCGCTTCATTGAACCTCAAACTATTCGGGTTTCATATTTGATCCAGAATTAGAAATTGCTGCAATAAAATATAAGTCCTCTTCATAGAAATATCAACACGTGCAGATAATAATTCTCGTAAGCTTAGTTAATTGGTTAGAAATAAAATTTCTACAAGTATATTAATACTTGGAAAGTAATTAAGCTTATTTCCCTGTTTTATAATTCAGATTTTACGAAATAAATTTTTCTACACCTTTTTTCATTATTATTTCTAGGAAGTATCTAGATATCTCGAAATTTCATGTGAACATAAACTACTCAATAATGTTTTATCTTTAAGTTTCTTGAAAAGATATTTTCGAGCAAAATTGTGTTGACTTGTCGGAAAAACGATAGTTACTTCCAGATAAAATGACGTTTTCAGTTTTAATGAAATAAATTAAATGATGCTTTGGATTAAAAGTGTAATTTTTTACTTTGCACAAGAGATTTTTCAACATGATAAAAATGTTTGTAAGTTCTAATTAAGGTAAATAATCATAATTACTATTTAAATAGAAATAAAATGGAACAATGTAAATTTTCATTTCTTTATTTCACGTTTGTACTTTATGTTTAAACATAAAATTTATATAAGTAATAAGTTAGTTACATAAAATTAGTTAGTATAAAATTCGAATATTTCAAATCCTTTCAATTAAAATAAATATTGAAAAGATTGAAATAAAGGTTAAAAAAAATAAACTGCGTAAAAAAAGTAGAAGGACAGTGTCTTTTTGCCAATTAATATCTCTTATTTTCTCCTAACTACCAGATATTTATGCAGATTTAGTTTAATGACCCTTGTTTTCATTTTTGGCAAAAATTAAACATTTACCACTAATATTATTAAGAACATTAGTATATATAATTTCCGATGCGTAAAAAAAGTAGAAGGGCACTTGCTAATATATTTAATTTAGTGAGTTGTTCTTTATTTAAATAGTGATTTTATACTTTGTTTATCCTTTTCTGTCAAAAAAATCTAATTTTTTTAAAAGTTATGTTGTTTCTCCGTTCTCAGAAATGCCTCAAGGAATACCTTTGAACGATTTGCAAAAAGGGCCGATTTCCGCATATCAAAATGATGGTAAAGGTGTCGGAGAGATTGCTCGATTGTTGCAAGTGAGCCCCAATACAGTTTCAAACTTTATCAGAAATCCTTATAAAAATGGAAATAAAAAGAAGACTGGTAGACCGAAGAAGTTAACACCACGTGAGGAAATAAAACTTGCTCGTGTGCTGAAGAATAACAAAGGAAGTGTTTCAAAGGCAAGAAATCAAGCAGGACTTAATCATGTGACGAAACAAACAGTTTACAACTATATTAAAATATCTAAAAAATTCATTTTCAAAAAACGGAAACATCATCCTAAGTGGAAACAAGCTCACATTGATAACCGTTTAGCGTGGGCTAAGGAGAACATGTCCTGGACTAAAGAATGGACTTATGTGATATTTTCTGATGAAAAGAAATTTAATTTAACGGTACAGACGGATATCAGCACTACTGGCATTGTATGGAGACTGACAATTGAAAGCGAATACTATTCAACACGACAAATGGGAGGGGGGAGTTTAATGGTTTGGTTGGCTGTTGGATATGGAGGAAGGAGAAGTCTGGTTTTCTTAAATGGTAGGCAAAAACATACAGATTACATTCAAGTGCTGAATTCCGAGCTTCTTCCTTATGCCTCTGACATGGGGGGGGATGGTGATGAAGGTGATGAAGATGGAAGTTTCAGCAAGACGGAGCTTCCCTTCACACCGCGACTGGAGTCAAAAATTGGTTCCTAACAAATAGTGTGGATGTTTTACCATGGCCTGCCAAAAGTCCTGACCTTAATATAGTGGAAAACATCTGGGCAATGCTAGTTCGTCGAGTTTATGCTGATGGAAGGCAATTTGATTCGCAAACTCAGCTTCGAGAAGCATTGAATGACTCGTGGGACAATTTTTGTCAAACTGAAATTCAAACTCTATACAATTCACTTCCAAAAGAATATTTAAAGTTATAAAGGCCAATGGGAAGACCATTCCTTTTTAAAGTCACTATTTTTTCATTCATTATAATGCTGTCATTCTACTTTTTTTTACAAAGTTTCAAAAAAGAGAAACTATTTTTGTTGCCATTAATATTTTATGTTTGAACATCATAATTCTGATGTTAAAATTGTATTTTTGAAATATTTGTTAAATGTTTTTAATAAAAAATTTTAGTAAAAATAAAATATTTTTCAGTTATTGTTACAAAATCAAGTGTCCTTCTACTTTTTTTACGCAGTGTATGTCCTGTATCTACCCTTAAAGTTTGTACCAGGAATTCGGGACTACCTTGTATATATGTTACAGTGAAAACCCAAAATCAGTCAAAACGCGAATTAACTAGGTAAAACGAGTTTTAACTGACAGCGCTAGAGAAAACCCGAATTAACTGGGGGAAAGGCGTTCTAACTGACGGCGCTAGGCACAACCCGTTTTCATTACATATTTCCGATGTTTTCCAGTTAAAAACCTTATGTATCTAGATTCCTTGCTTCTGAAATTTTCAAAGCAAGTACAATCATCTAGTTTTAATCATGCTGGTATGTGTTTGTGCATGTATCACCATGCTGTTGATTTATTTACGATGAATGAAGAAAATGTTAATATTTTCTGAGGTAAAAATTGAAAAAATTTTACACACACACACACACACACAAACAAACAAACAAACACATATATATATATAGATGTATGAGCAATTACAAGAAAAATGGAACATTTTCAGAAAATAATAGATAATGTATACTAACTCATGACTATGAATATCAATTTCCAGGTTACTATAATAAAATATTCTACAGAATTCAGTGATTCGTAACCAGAGACATCAGTGGATAGCTATAAGACATTAATAAAAAGTAAATAAACATGTCACAGACCTAAGACCAATCATCTTCGCAGTATTATTTAGTTGGAAACGCAGTTAAACATCAAATTAATATCTCATGAAATTCTTCATAAAGAATTCGCTCTCTCTCTCTTTAAGAAATTAATAGATGATATAGTATATGACAGTGATGATGATCAAATATCAGGTTTCCATAGTAAACTAGTAGTCGGAATTCAGCGATTTGTCACCGAAAAAACTCAGCAGGCAGCTATAAACGTTTAGTGAAATATATAAAAATATAATAAACATGTCACAGCCGTAAGGCCGATCAGTTAATTTCAATCGTTTTTTATCCTTAAGTTGAATAAAAAATTCGAGTATTCAGACTAAATAATTGAACTTTTAATTAGAAATATTAACCGTAAAAAAATACACACTTTTATCAGAAGCAACCATAAAATGTTTAGATATAGAAGAGTTATTCTGAGAATAAGCATCTCCAAAAAATTCTCAAAAAGAACTCTAAAAGATATCCACATATTTCTTAAAAATAAGTTTCTGTATGGTCTTTTAAAAAGACCATACAAATCTATCCCGCCCCTTACAAGACCGGAACAATATTTCATGTGTTTTCAATCAACGCCATTTAGGTTCAGCGTATATTTTACTTATTTTTCCAAAGAGCAATTTCAGTCTCTACCATCTCTTTTTATATACTGACATAGGGAAGCAGTTGAAATTTATTTCTTCATCCTTAATGCCTGCAGGAAATCGAGGCTACGCAATGAAGCGCAGAAATAATATTTTTAGTATTAAAGATGACAAATTATCTTATACTCAAAATGAAGTGAGAACTAAAATGACAATAAATAAGTAACAGAGCCAGAATATTCTTGGAGCCATACTCTTTCTTTAGAGAAAATGGGCTTATTCTATTGCAGAAGCAAAGGGTTTAAATGAAAAATTACTTTCTCCTTACAAATTAACGCTTTAAGGAGAGATCTAGACCTCGATCTTCAAAGTAAAGATTATTTTAATAGTTAATACAATGCTACATACTTTTTTTATTTCTAGAACTATGAATAATGAATATTACATTAGTGAATATATTATTTTTGAAAATAAATATTATGCTTTAAAAATTTCCTTTTCATATATATATATATAATAATATTAAGAGCTCTATATTGCTATCTTATAATGTCTATGTAAATATTTTTTATATTATATTAAAATTAATTCAGCATTAATAAATATATTCAGTTAAATGATTTAATGCATTATATATGTTTCTTAAGTATATATCTTTAGTTTAGTTTTATTAAATATTTAAATTATCTTCGGACTGATTTAAAATCTAATTTTTTCAGTTTTATGATGAATAAAAATTATCTTAATTAAGTCAGGGGTTTTCAGAAAATTCTTTTTTTAAAAGAAACGTATATTAATATATTTTTTACTGTTGCTTTGTATGCAAATATTTTATCATAATAAATTTTTTAGTATTAAATTACATATATTTAATTATCTGGTACCCGGCGCGTGGCTGCCGCAGAAAAAATAATTTTGGAAATACCATTTAAAATTTGAAATAGCTATCTTGTTTAATTAGGAATGATAGTAAAAATGATATTTATTTTATTGTCGATAATGAATATATTCATTGAAATTGAATGATATACAAGAGAGAAGTACCAACACTATTTATTCTCTCATTTGAATTTGTTATTATTTGTTATTCAAATGATTTAAGACAGACAATAGTTTTTGCTTTTATGTCTTCAGTAAAAATAAATAAATTTCTTGACTGTTCGGCTGGAAAACATCCGACATACAACTGGTCATGTGAAAATCATGGATTTTTTTAGCTTAAATCCGCACACTTGAAGTGATTGCGCTTTATTGATGATCATCGAGAATGCAGGTCGAATCGAGAACTGCCGTCCTTTGAAATAAAAAGATATGTCGGTGGGAATAATGAAAATGCGTGGAATGAGCATATATTCTCCACTTGACATTCCGTTAAGAAAAGTTGTCACGATTTTTGTCGTATGTTGGTCTTCTTATTCTGATGCGCTTGATCGGATTAATGTTGCCTTCGATATTGATATTAAGATTTTGAAACACGTGACTAAGCAATTCATAAACGATCTGCTTTCTTGCTCCCTTTTTTTTCCTCGTTTGTTTAAGAATCTCAAATTTGCTTATTTCTGTGTGCTTCGGTGTAGATCTAATAAGTGACGAACGTTTGGGAAGCACATTTTGACAAAACAATTAACACGATAAACGCTTGCATAACAGAAATATCGTTTGTTGATTCGCTGAATAATAGAACAATTATTCAATTATTAATTGTTTGCACTGGAAAATTTCCATTATATATAATTTACCTTGAGCAGCATGGATAATAATAGTTCTATTTTGTATATGTATGATAAACCAAATAATATGTGTGGTTCATATATATATATATATATATATATATATATATATATATATATACGCATAGACAAATAGGACATGGTTTGTTTAAAGGAGGAACTTCACATGGCATTAAACATACGTGGATACTATTAAATCAAAATTATTAAGTGAACTCTTAATACATATTTATACATTCTAATTCTAACCCTATGATGATACAGATTATAACCGGTATAAAAAAACTTTGTTGGAATTAGTTAAATGGCCTAAAAACAAAAACTTTATAAATGTATGTGCCTTATAGATATGAATATGCCTTTCCTTACACTAAAATCCAGTTTTTGAATAATGACGGCATCTGAACATTTTTCAAGCTCGTTTAATGCGTTCATTAAAATAGTTTAAAATTAACGTTGAGTCTTTAGAATAATTTAAGGAATAAGCCATTTAATTGTGTATAATTCTTAAGAAAAAGACAGCAAAAAGACAAGATGATTAATTTAATTTTAAAATCTGAAAAGCTAACATTACTATTTTAATTCATGAATATGTTTCGAGGTTACAAAATTTTCTTCAGAATAATTTAATACTAAAAAGAAAAAAATAAACGCGTATAATTTATTAGGATCTGATTTTAAGAATGCATGATCCTATACATTATTTCCTCTGTCAAATACTTTTTTTCTTATTTAATACAAAGTCTACAGCGATGAATAGGGTATCAGTGAACAAGGTCTTTTTTATAGATTTCTAAACTAGCACACTAAGCTCTATGTTTAAATATCTTATTTGTTTCTATAAACCCACTTCAACCTATTCATGCAAGGGTTTTAGAATATTTTTCACTCTAATCCATGTTGGAACACTCGCTCAAAGGATTTAGAAGATATTGAATTTTGAATGATCCCAGAATAATATTCTGAATCGTCTTTATAAATTAAACAAAAGAAAACTTTACAAATATTAGACATCTTAATGACCTGCTGCTCTAAATAATGATAAGAATATTTATGAATGCGAAATGCTTCATGATATAAGAAGAAAATCTATACTTATAATAAAGCTCAATGTGTGTGTGTGTGTGTGTGTGTGTGTTGGCGCTCTACAGGCCATACCATTCAACCTACAGCTACCAAATTTGACACGTGTATACCTTGGAGGCCGGGAATGTGCACCTGGGGGTTATTTTTTCGAATTTTTAATTAGAATTTTATTTATTTAAAAATTAAGCGATATTTTGGCGTGTTTCTGCTATAACTTCCGAAAATATTACCGCACAAAAAAGATTTTTACATGAAGTTAAAGATCAGAAATTTATCTTTTAAATGATACCGATGTTTTAACCTTAAAATTAAATTTCTATTTTAAATGAATTTTTAAATAAATATTTTAACTATATTTTTCAACAATTTTTTTCGTACAAAATAAAAATAAAATTTAAGCTGCACGAGCACGTTTCGCATTCATGGGGAAAATTACCGTTTTCAAAGTGTTACCATCACATTTATTAAAGCTCCAATTAAAAATAAATTAAATTTTTTTGGAAATGAAATCTGCAAAAATATAATTTTCGGAAATGAAACAAATGAAACAAATAAGGAAATGAAACAAATATGAAATATTATTTTTTCTAAAAAATAATATTTCATATTTGTTTCAAGAAAAATTATTTTATGATCTTTTACACTCTTTATATTAATCCAATAAGTCATTTTTATTTTAAGGCAAGTTTTGTTTAATATGAACAGGATATTCATTCAAATCAGGGCCACACAGCTAATTTGTAAACCTTTAGTAAGACACAGATCTGCTAAAATGGTCTAAATGGAAAATGATTATATTTTATGTAACTTGATTCAATAAATGCTCTAATAAATAACGAATTTTTGATTTTACATGAAGCTTCTGCTGTGGAAATCACGATTAACAAAATGTTCTTCAAACACTAAAATAAAAAGTGTTAATTTCCAATCAACTAAATCACTCACTGATTTATGAAAAACTGACTGATTTATGAAAATTTGAATATCACTATTCAATAAAAAAAGGGATAATTTTAGATTTTCCATCGATCGTTTCAAAGAAAATACGCCAATCAGCGCGGAGGTTTCTCAAGATTAATTGGCCTAAGATTATGAAAATGTTGAATTTTTCTAAATTTTTAACATTCAAAACTTTATAAATAAGTCTTAGTTGATCGTGGGAAATAGAAACATTCATTCATTTATTTAAAATTTGGTGTGTCCAGAATATTTCTCAGAATATGATACCTTACTGCATTAAGTTTAGACTTCATAATTTTTGAAATATATTTATAGGCCGAAACAAAATATTATTATTGATTTCATTTCAATCCTTTTGAAAGCAAAACGAAAAACTGAATTTTATGCTGAATCTGAGAAATTTTTGTTGAATTATTGTTTGAGATATTACATAAATTATGAAAAATATTTTGTAGTTCACATAAGACTTAAATACCGAGCGACTTTGTTTGCAACACTCATATTCAATAATAATAATAATAATTAATAAATAACAATAAAGATGATAAATTAAATAAAACGCTTGGTTTTATTAAAACATATCTTTATATTAATGGCAATTTCATCATTTCCACTTTAAATTCAAGTTGAAGTTTTACCGGAAATGACAACAAATTAGCAAAATATATAGAGTAAATTGAACGAAACGATCTAAACAACAGTATAAGTTTGGTATGACTATCAAAATTTGAAGATTAAAAATGTTTTGTTTGAGAATCTATTTAGAGACCATTTACTTAAAATATTTAATTGGAAATTGTAGCGAGTGGTAATACTGGTGAACCGGCTGGTCGTCAAAGGCGGCTAGTAATAAAATAATTTTAAATTTCAAAATAGTATTTTCAGTAAAACAATTTTACACCATTGATAAAGTCACTAGATTGAGTTTCCATTCTGTTCTGTTGAGTTGGTGATTTTGCAAAAATAAATAAATAAATAAATAATTACAATTATATTCCATGAAAATTACTTTTACTTCAATATATTTAAATTATAATTTATAAAATGAAGGTCTTATTCAAGAAAATATTTGTTTCTGCAATCAAGTTATATTCCATAATATAATCAATGTTTTATGCATAAAATTATTTTCTCTTTCCAAATTATCCTTCGTTAAACCTAAAAAAAAGCAGATTATTGGAATTATTAGTGTTTTACAAATAGGATCAACTAGTTAAAGTAAATAGAACAAACAAAATAATAATTTCATTTTGAAATGTCTTCTGTTTCAGCATTCTTCACTTCCAAATAAAAAATCAGAGGGAGTGGCCACCCCAAAAATTACTCACATACTCTCTATTGAACTTATCATGCCAAAGAACGCTTTGAATGGCATTTGCGTGCAACAGATACGAAATATTAACCTTTGGCATGAATTCAGCATTTTTACTGAATCTATCGTGTCATCTTTGGCGAGGTTTTGGAAATTAATCCCTGGTATGTCATTAATAGTGCCCACAAATTGAATTTGTGCTTTAGACGAGTTTCTATCAATGGATTGGGGCAAAGATTTGACATAAAAACCGTTTTTGTAATCACTGAAAACCATACCAAATTTGATATATTTAAATCCTTGCGTAACTGAATTATCGCCTTTATATGTTTCGGAAAGTACAGACCGACAGACAATCAACTTTTGTTGGATTCGGCCTAAAATATTACATAGATATGAAATGTGAGTATTCAATCTTATCTCTTTAGCTATCTTCGTTTTGTATTTACTGTGTTAACTCATATTCAAACAGCCGGACAGATGAACTTCCTCTGAAAAGATTTTTTTTTTCAAAATTCGACAGATATTTACAAATGTAAATATGAAATTTCAACAGTCAAGCTCAAAGTGATTTTGAGTTATTTTTGTCACAGACCGACAGACGGATATTTTCCAAAAAAATACTTTTTATTTCGAACTCAGGAGGTTTAAAGGGAGGAGATTTGTTAAAATCTCGAGTTTGAAATTTTAATGATTTTTATAGTATGTATAGTATAGTACAGATTTTTATAGTACGCAAAAGAGTAAAAATATCTAAATATAAGTAAATGATTAATCAAGAGATTTATTATGATATGTACATTTTAAGGAAATTTTTATTTAATTACATAACTGAAAGCAAATTTTATTACAATTAAAGCAGCGAATATTTTTTTCCTTAGAATATGGAACTTTATCCCTATGTATCATTTAATTACGAATCAAAATGTTGCTTCAAATATGGATGCTGTTCAAACTATAATAATCTTAAATACCATACTTGAACGAATCTATGCACGACAAGTCACTGCTCAATTATGATTTTTTACGCTCTTAAAACTGAAAATAATATATCATCATTTATGTTGAAAGTAATTTAAATATGTAATAAAACTAAAATGCATTTGAATGTAAGATAAAAGCAGAATGCTTTACAACATTGAATCTATACTACTATTATAAATGAGAAAGTTTGGACGGAGGGAGGGATGTTTGATAGTCAAACACGTCAGAACGCCTGAACGGAATCGGAGGAAATTAAGCACAGAGGTAAATGATAATATGTAATAGGACATAGACTACTATTTATTCCGGTTAATTAAGTGGATAATTTTTTATTAATTAAACATTAACTTTCCCGCCAAAAATCCCGTTAAAAATGAATAAGGTTTCAACTTTTTTCCCCACGCTAACGAAATTAGGCTTAACATGTTTTCGACCGAATATTTCAAACCATTCTATTCATTTTCTTTGTGTTTGATGCATTTAAAATTAAACATTTTTAATTAATCGATCTTTTGGATTCCTTCTAAAATACTTTTAAATTAAAATAAAACATAAATATAGAAAATTGAAAATTTCAAATCTGCATTGCATTACCCCAACTAGCGTAGATAATCCACGCACTTGCGTTTCCCCAACTGGCATTGAAAATTCACGCATGCGCAGTGTGTTCTGATTGTTGACAACTGTGTTTTCATTTTAATTGAAAGTTTAAAAAATTTGTGTATTATATTGTCGTAGGTATCTCAATCTCGATCGATAAATAAAATAGACTTGACTTTATTTTAAAGAAACATGGTGTTGATTTGATTTTTTTTCAGGAATGCTATGTAAATAAATTGTTTTCAGGTTAGTTGTGTGCTTTTATAGTTAAATTGAATTAATGTTAGTTATATACTTTTCGTATATGCTAATAGTTAAGTGCATCGTTTTTTAGGTTAGATTCATTTTTTTTTATTTATTTATTATTATTTGTTAGTTTTTCGAAATGCCCAGAAAGCGCAAATCTAATCTTTCGAAGCGGAGTAACAAAGCTCGGGCTATGAAAGTAGCTAGAAGACCTGATTGCAATTTTAGGGACACTTGCAGACTATCAAACTCCCTCCAGCTGTGGGATAAATACAAGGTCACTTTATCAGAAAATATTGTGCACTTAAATGACCTAATCATTAACGAAGCTTTGGTATTGATTGAGGATAAAATTATTTCCATATTTGAAAAATGTCTCGCTGATTTCGGCCTACCCCACAACACAGCAAAGAGAGGAATTATCAGGCGAATTTGTAAAGGAGCTCTGGCTGTAGCTTCCTTGGGCATTGCTGCAACTTTGTTAACGGTGGCCGGACTGCACATTCCGTTTTCAAATTGTCGCTTAATTTTGAAAGCGAATATACCCCAACATGAAACGTCATGAAAAACAGCTGACGGGGAATCCTTTTGCAGCAGTGCAAGTTAATATCATGGGACGTGTGCACAATGGCGCACAAGCATTCAATAGAGGCATTCAAACCGCAACCTGCAGGAAATACGCGGCAACAAGGTGGTGATGGGTGTTGTTGTCGTTTTGCTCGCAGGCAATTTTAGACAGACTCTACCGACTACTGATCATACCGTTAGTTCTCATACATTCACATCAAAATTACCACACGAACGAAGTCTCGGGGGTTAATAGCTAGTCCTCCCCAGTCTCTAGCCAGTCTGGCCACCGTTCAGGAAAATTCAGAAATGACCGAAGAAGCTACAACCAGAGCTATATTGCCGTCCTTGCGGAGTTGGGCAAGCAGAGTTTCAGCACAAACGTCTTACACATATCCTCTAGTCCGTCAAGAAAGAATAATCCCTCCTCCACACTATTAATCGGTACAGAATCAGTTCGTAGACTTGACGCTACTTGGGAAGTAATCATAGTGTCATTTCATTAAACTGCTCTCTATCTCTCTCTCTATATATAACCAAACTAAAGTTAGAAATATTTTAACTAAATTGAAATATTTAAACTAAATAGTTTCGGAATTGCAAATTAAAATTATTTCTTATTCAAACTAAAACCAATAAGGAAACAGGAAAAGCACCATAATATTTAGAGAGTGCAAAGGCTTTTTTTATTTGGTT
>JAPMOR010015278.1:0-33539 GCA_026543865.1 Argiope aurantia
TCTCGTTTTACATCCTATACCATTCGTTTGAAATCGAAATTGACCCGCCAGGATAGAATTTGCACGGTTGTTTTGGCCGGATCAGTAGCGAGAGGGTTAAATGAATTTGTAGCACGCATAACTATTGTCTTATCAGAGAGATGCTTCTCAACATGTGACAATAATTTCCCATGCTTTCAACGTCTTCCGTATTTCACAGAAAGGTTGTTGCTCGGTCGCATCGATTATTTCTTCGTCTTCTGCCCAAATCTCCTCCACAGCTTTTTGCTGTGACACAAAATGTAGCTCTATAAGTTCTTGGATAGTTCTGGTGGTTATGTTATTCCATCCACCATTTCATCGATGCGGTTGATATCCATCTCTAGTTCAATTATTTTGGTCGAAGACAAAATTGCGTCACTTAATTGCTCGAAAAAAAGAGTTTCAAACCACTCGGAGTTACATTCGACAATGCTATCCAGCCAAAACTTCTGTGTAGATACAAAGTTTTTCAAACAAGTGCTCAACACTGATTCATATAGGAAATTTCAGTATGTGACGTCACGGTGCCTCCTTGCAACTCGTTCTGCGAAACATCGCTCTTCAAGTGAGATTTGACTGTATTTCATACCTAAAAATCCACGACACAGCAGTGTGATTTCATACACTTTTGACATCAGATTTTAAGAATACCAACCCACATGTAGTGCATGCATACATCAGCAGGATGGAGGTCTTGCACCAGAGATTGATACCCAAGATTTTGCTATCAAGCCACTGCGGCCTTGGAAGTACAGTCATTTCAATCCCCTTCCTAGTCAAATCCGCAAAACTGAAATGTGTTGGTTCTGGCAACACAGTTTGTCATCCCGAAACCGCAAGCCACACAGATGGATTTTAATTTAAAGCAATTATTACAGTCAGAAACGCGGAGGCTAACACCTAAATTCACAAATTAACGGTCAATTTTCCACACAGCAGTTTATTAATATTCACCACAAGGTATTTATCAAAATCCTCTGGCAACATAATACAACCTCCTCTGGAGTAATAATTGCGAAGTTATTAGTCGACTATTTTGGGTATCTCATATCTATGCTATTAGAAATGCATCAGTATTTGGACGGTGCAAACAGGAATTCGCATTTAACTGGAGCGAGATTGATAGATTCGGCTGCACCTCTCCCGATGTACATTAGAACAGATGCGAAACGAATCAGCCATAATAAACGGAGCGGCAATACATCAGTCAAGAGTGAAAAGTTAATTCTTGGTAAGTGTTGACCGCGGAGAAACCAACCATCCCTGGAAATGTGACGCCATATCAAAATGCATCACTTAAACCCACAAGAGAGAAGTGAGACTGATGACACGGTTTGCAAATAATAACATTAATCTTCGGCAGTGCTGATGAAAGCAGACCAACTGAATATGACAACGCTTTTAACCAAACGATAAATTTGGAAAAGAACGAGAAGGAACGATATTGATTTTGCATTTTCCTCTCTTCCAAATCGATTGGGTCTTCAATTTTTCCTTTTCCCACTTTTTTATTTCGCTATTTTCTTCTTAAAATTTTTATTTTATTTCTTTTCAGAAGGATGAAAACAGCTAAACTTAACGACATTGGAATAGCAGTGTAGGTAGTGACTAATGATTCTATGTCGAATGTGTGCAAACCTCGCTTGCCAAACAAAATTGCCATCTACTTGTGCTGCTATGACAACAGCGACAGAGAGGAAGAAAAAGAAAGAAAAACATTGGTGTTTGAATACTTAAATCTCGCTAATGGATGAGGGAGCTGTGATAAAAATCATAATTACACGGTGTATGGATTCGTTTTTACCCTCTTCTTTTTCGAATAGATTAAATACGGATTAGACAATTAGGAAGTTTAATTACTGGAATGAAGTGCTCTCTTTCTGTGTGCTTATCATTAGAGGAAAAGGATTTAAGTTAAAAGAGAGTGTAAGTGAAAAGCTTTCAATTTTAAAACAATGCAAGGTGCAGTTATCTAAATTTTTTTCTTCTTCAATTATTTATCTAATACATAAAATAAAGGCAAAGTGATTTTAAGAAAGCAGTTTTTAAAACCTTTTTCATACATTAGGGGAGGGGGCTAATTTGAAGCTGACGGGACCAGAAAAAAAAATGGATTTAACAAAAAATTCGTTCGAGATACCATGACTCTGAAAATGAAAACAACGAGAGAAAAGGATAATCGGCCAATAAAAAGGCAGCAATAACGATTTCTAATATTTACCAGTTTTAATAAATAATGCTTACAAATATTATTAAATATAGTAATAATAATAATAATTGAAATATTTCCTAAATTAAAGTTAACTTTAATAAACAATACACCACTCGCTAAATACAATAATTATAGACAAAAATCAACATTACTAGTCCAAACAATGCAAGGACTGTCATTCACATTTAATCTAAAAAAAAGTTTTCAAAAAAGTATTATTTTTATTATTACTACATTACTGCAATAACGACTTTGAATAAATTAAAACCCATCCAAAATTAAAAGGCAAATATCAGTGATAATACAAGATACAAACATATTTGACAATAAAAAATAATGCAGAAATGGTAATCTTTTGTATTAACCGCAAAAAAAAAAAAAAAAAAAAAAAAAAAAAAAAATCCACTGGAGTTTATATATTAATCTACTGATTAAATTTGGCAATGATATGGGGATAAGCCAAAAGTTTACCAATAACACGCAATTACGACCCATAATTTGCCAATTGCCTGCGGTTAATACACAAGATCCAAACTGGAATTTTAACAATAATTTAAAATTCTATTTCTATTTTATTCCCAAAGCTTTATTATGAGATCGAATAAATAAAAATAAATTTGAATATGAATGATATTAATGTATGTTAACCTGATTTTAGAGAGGCTAGAAAAAAAAAGTTTCCATTAAAAATTCGAATTAGCTTAATTTTAATATATGACTCAAGAATTTCATTTTATAAATTTTCTTTCAATATCGCAATCGTTTTTGGCATTTCAATCTCATTACCATTGATGGAAGTTTGCACGAATTTTTTCAATTATTTTTATCATATTAAAAAAAAATCGGCAAACTGGAAGGCAAATGTCCTTTACTTCTGGCAACATAAATAATGGTATTAGAAACAATCAAAACTGGGGCGTGAAAATCACTTTTCAAGCCATAACTTCTAAGATATTGCAGTTAAGAAAAACCAATGCAAAAGTTACAGAATACAAAAGTTATTCTTCTTAATGAAGCGCTAATTTGGCTAATTGGGTTTACTTTTTTTCTATCCTCAATAGTAAGAAAGCTATAGCGAAATGAAAATTTAAAAAACCCCAATATTTCCACTTCTTTTGAGCTAGATGGCCTATTTACGAACTCGTCCGAGATTTTTATATTTTTAACAACATATTCCAAGCCGGTTAAAATCTAAATAAAATTACTCTAGTCACCAAAATAATATGAGCAAATATTTAAATAACGGGGCCAATTACGATGAAAAGTAGATTTTGAAAGGAATTTTATGCCGGGTTTAAATCGGCCAGTATGCAGAGCATGTGTAGAAAGGCTCAAAAATGCTGTTCAGTCGAAGGTAAATAATTGTTCTGACAGCATAACATGCCACTATGTATTTTTTTTTCTTTCCCTTTACTGTGCATGTGTTTATAGAATTTAGCGGTTTTTTTCCCCCCCATTTATTCATTATTTCATTCTTTTTCATCATTTTCATTGCCATTTCTATAGTTTTTCAAATTTAGGTATGTAGACCTTTTTTTATTTTTTATTCTACCACGTTTCTTTGTGTTGTAGCGGTTACAATTACTGCCTTCTCCTTTCTTCATAGGTGGCGCTACTAGAGCCACCTATCAAGAGCCATGTTTTCCCATGATTCCTCATTCTTGTCTCTTGTGTTGTCCTTGCTTGCCGTGTGTATTTGTTCTATGCCTTGTTCTTCAATATGCTTGTGTTAAATGTTTTTCATCCATGGCATAACACATAATAAAGAGTCTCGTCCCTCTACAGTGTAAATATCCATCACTTTAATACGGTACGCAGCAAAAAAAAAAAGGACGGGAAAACGACTATTTACAGCCAAGCATAAAATGCCTAAATCCATTTTAAGAAATAATGGCAAACATAAATCAGCCCCTTTCTACGCATGCACAGCTTATAACAGCCCGTCTTATAACTGACCGAGTGTAAATACGGTATTAAGATACAAATAAATTTATTGTAAAATCTCTATCCTGTTTTGTTTTCTTAAGCAAGGCAATTCACTTTTTGGCTGGCACATTTTTCATTCATAAATATTTTACATTAGTCCGTTGAAAGATGCGTAAATGGTGCTCTATAGTTATTTTCTAATTAGCGTGAACGAGTAGAAAAGTTTTACGCGAATCGAAGTAAAAAAAAAAATCTACTTTTACTTCTCAATTCGTTTAAAATTTTATTAGGCTGCTGCTATTTCCAGAACCAAAAGAGCATTCAAAAACTCAAAATACACACTGTATTTTCTTCGAAGTTCTGAAACAACACCTTTGCCTTCGGCATTCGACATCGATTGCCAAGACGAGAAGAAACAAGCGCGTGGGAGCACGTTCCAAGTAAATGGGAAACACGGGACACAATCCCGTTAACCCTAACCGCAATTTCAAAGTTCACACGGAAAAGAAAGTTAAGTGAAGTCACCAAACGGGAACCAAAGAAAACTAAACGCTAACGATCTCTTTGGTGTTCTTTATATATATTTTTTTTTCAATTCGCACAAACTACTAAAGTAGGGCGGAAGTCAAAGGCAAGGCAAAAAGGAAAGTTTAGAGGGAAAGGGGAGGGGTAAGTACCTTCTCTTCTAACCTCCACCCCCTTCTCCACCACTATCATCACAAGGTTCCCGACGGCATGCGCAAAGTAAGCGAGACTAATCCTCTTCGCGCATGTGAACTTTTTTTTTTCTCTCTCTCTCCTCCCTTCTCTTCCACAATAAAGAAAGGAGAAAATCGAATAAAAAGAGGAAGTGGTCAGATATCGTTGATGCCAGACTGGGTTTCGAAATAAGATTTTAGGAAATCTTTTTCGCAAGAAATGTAAAAAAAGTTGGCTACATTTTTTTTTTTTTTTTTTTTTTGTAAATAACTTTTTAGTGAATAATGAGACTTATTCATACCACTGGCCTTCTCAAAAACAGACACATGACATTCGACTTTGTCTTTTATTTACAAGGTTTCCATGGAAATCGCAAGAAAAGAATGTTTATGGACAGATTAAGAGCACGAGGCTGTTTATTTTTGTTGTTTTTAAACCGCTCCATTATAAGAGGCATGTTATTTTTTGCAGTTAAATTTAAACAAGTCTGCTTTCATCATCCGTTCAGACGAGGTTCTTCGTTTTTACCACTATAGTCGCCTTTAGCAACAAATCTGTTGGTCCAGATTATTAATTTTTTAAACTATCAAATGATTGGTACAGAATGCATTAAAAAAAACACTTCACCTTGTTATTAATACATTAATATTATTAATGTATGTTCATTGTTATGAATGAACATGTATTAAGAACAAGAAATAACTAATGTTATTAATACATTAGTCATTTCTTGCGCCAATTCAACCGTTTCAAGTATTTATTTACTTATTTATTAACTGGCAAAGATTAAGTACTTTTCAATGACGTATATGTAGAATTCCCCGGATCCGTTTCAATTAATTCTGCTTTTATTTTTCAGAGTTGATATCAATTATTCAACATTTTTATTTGATATCTAAAATTCTCTTATAAAATTTTTCTTTGAATTTTTTCTTCTTTTTTTTTTTTATTTTTTTATTTCACACTAGCCGCCTTTGGCAGTCAGATTCTTAGCCAAGAATATTGAATGAGTTTAATTTAAATTAAATACATCTTATACATAACTCCATGATTCTCAAAAAAAAAAAAAAAAAAAAAAAAAAAAAAAGGAAGGAAGTTGTATTAATAAATCCAATGGAAACGCGACCGGCTGAGATGGCGCATTCTATTTCAAAATGCAGTTTATCTGTAGCGGTAATGCAACTTCATTGTCTTATTCCTTATACAAACTGCTTTATAATGAATTAATTGAATCTCCCTTCATACGCTTTCAAGAATAAGGGGGGGGGGGGGAAGAACCCGATTAATATATTTGATGAAACAATGACAACAATTTTTTGCAACAATGAAATCTATTGTTGAAAATAACGGAAAAAATGTTTTTTTTTTCCAAGTGTCGAAATTTATGATATAATTAAGCGGTATCAAATCAGTGTCGTTAATCCTTAGAAGCCTGATTTTTCAAATTAAACATAAAAAACATATCAGTGTTCATTGTAGTAGCCAGGTAAAGGAAAAAATAATTTTTTTAAAAAAAATCACACTGCATATTTTTTAGCCTGAAATATCAAAACTGATACCACAAAAATAGGAAGATTTTCTTGAAGCAAAATAGGGCGCTTACAAAAAAATGACTATATTATCGTAAAAATAAGACACTCACCTACCACAACAATATTTATATTTTTGGGGGAAAATGAAATACGTCAAAGGTTTGTTCCGTTCAACTTTTCCTAAGCATATCCCACTCGTTCAATACGGCGGGAAAACAAAATGTCGTATTATTAGAACAATTTTGACATCTGACGTTTATCGTTTTAACTTTTGCTAAAAACACTAGGCAATGGTATCATACCCAGGTCAAATATTAAAAACAAACCAACTGTAATTGTACAATTTGATTTACGAAATCCGGTATCAAATTTGACATTTAAAGGTTTTATTTCTTGCATTTCATTTCAAGACAGTATAAAAATCAAATTCGTGCTGTATTTTTTGCAGACTTTTTTTTTTTTAAATCAAAATTCATTAGAAGTGCACTTTCTCATTGTATAAAATATATCTGTTCGGAATTAGGTACCTCTTACTCTACTTACTAGCATGCTATACAAGCATAGACTTCCTTTCTAATAAGAACAGAAAATTCATTTATATAAAATATTCCATTAATTTGCTTTTTGTATTGTAAGAGCTCTTACATGCTTCGAATCAACTATAAATTACTTTTGAAAGCAACTTTTTACGATATATTTTATTTTTATACATTTCCAACCATTCCTTTTTTTTTTTTCAGATCTTTTTATGTCATCATATACCGCTTTATAAGTGGATCAAGATAGGATACCATAAAGGCTAAACTAGTTATATTAACGTCACGTTTTAAAGTAACAAAAGGATTATTTTGGGACGGAACTAGTAATTTAAAATTGCGGTCAGATGACACATAAGCTGACAGCCCCCTCTCCAAATTTCTACACCACACCAGTGGGAGGACGTTTGGCATTGACGGATTTAACGTGCACCTGAGCCGCTTACACGACGTTTTTTCTGTGGATTCGGGTCTCGAATCTGAAACCCTCCGGTTCCAAAACTAACACCTTACCACCAGGCCACCGCGGCCCTACATGTTAAGCGAGACGTGCCAATTCTGGAGTTATGTATTATTGAACGCACGCAACGTTGCCATATAGGTTTTCATGATCAATTTACAACATGAGCTCATTCCAATTTGCAGACCATCTTGCTCTCTTACTAGCTGACGCGATACCACAATCTTAACTTTTAGTTAAATAACACAAAATTATATAAATTTACAAACAAAAAAATGTTAAATGACAAAAATTTTAAAGCTTTAGTCGCTTAGTCTAGTTTCATAATCAAAATTAATAATCGTCCGCAAAACAACACGATTAAAAAGCCATTACAGATATTTTTGAAGAATATTTAATTGAGAAATGACACAAAATATAAAACATCCACTCCAATTCGATGCCACTTAAGGTACATTCCCGATATTACATGCTCTTTTTACCCACGCAAACTTGATAAATATGCCACCCTTGATTTACAATTATTACTATTTGATAAGAACTATTGCGTCTTGTCACACGCAAATCGATACACCAACAAATCTTCAGTAAATTCATTCCGAAACAGGTGGGCGAAAAAAAAATAATAAAAATAAACGAAACTGCTGTAAAGAAACCGGTATTGTGCTGGAAAAAACACACCTTTAAAGAGGTTCAACTTTCAGCCATCCCAATCAACTCTTGGAGGAGGATGAGGTTATTGCCTTTGAAAAACTTCCTAAAAACACGACTTTGAAGTCATAAAACGGGAAGCAATTTCGCCAAGAAAGTAAGCACGTCCTGTTCCTACTGAGTTGGGCGAAAAAATTCAATAAACAACACAGCTTTAAAATGTGCCATAAAAATGAAAAGTCATCCGATGATTCCTGGTAAATGAAGTAGCCCGTCCGCCGTGAATAAGATGCGGTTCTAATACTACCCAAATAAGGTTATAAAAAAAGAAAGCCAATCTTAAGGACAAGAAATATAAGACGTCTTTTAAAACACTGTAGTCCAGTAAAGCTAAAATTAAAATATCACTGTTCAGAGAATTGTGGGAAGGGAGGGAGGGAGGGAGGGGGGGTATTATGGCAATAAGAGTACAGTAGAACATGGAAAAATGAATGACTCGTATAAAAGCGGCTGCTCCGTGACGGTTTTCAATACTCTGCGTGGTTTGTGATAGGCTCTGTCAAACGTTGACGGAAATATCCAAAATTAGACATATGCACAACTTTATTGTCAAGATCATATACTAATTTTCATCTACCCGCTATGTTTTTGAGTAAATTAGTTCATAGACACATGAATAGAGATCGATCAAAGTTAACACAAATGATGTATTTCAATCAAAAATTTCAAATAAATCTACAAATCCGGTATGAAGAATGCCTTTTGACCCGTTTATAGCGATAGCATTCCCCTCCCCATAAAAAAAAAAAAAAAAAAAAAAAAAAAAAACCTCATTATTTTCAGAATCTGGAAGCGGTAAAAAATGAAAATTCATCAAAACTGCACAATTTATTTTCATTCCATTCTTCGTATACAAAAAATTATAAAAATGCAAAGAAATTAATAAATAACCAGTGGCAGTAGTTTTCCCAAACCTTTTTCAATACTCTCTAGTAAAGGTCTTGCCATCCTTCCTTCGCATACAATTGGCAATCTTCAGTAAGGATGCCTTGCAGGGCATTGGTGAATGATATGTACAAAATATTAACCTTCTAGGTGAATTCTTCACTAGAATATGTATTTTGAACTTTTTTTCCCCCTTCCCACACTCCAAAATTTAACACTCACGGGAAAATGAACTCAGTTTCACCGATTTAAGTCGTTGGGTTCCTGCGAACGTACAGACTGACAGAGGTCAATCATTTCACAAATTTGGTTCAAAATTTGATAAGTTTTTACTTCCAAATTTTAGACTTAGTTTTTATTTCCAAATTTTAATAGCTCAAAGTGTACGAAATTTTATCTCTATAGCTCTTTGCATTTTGTAGTTACCGAATCGACTTGTACTCGGACGGCCAGGCAGACAGACTTCGTGTAAATGGATTTCATTCAAAATGTAACAGGACACATTTACTCCATCGTACCAAATTTCAGTCTTCTAGTTCGTATCGTTTTTCAACTATCGTGTTCACAGACATAATGCCAAAAATATATTTCTCAATTTCAGAATTCTGAAATGTTGAGGTTCATCAAAATATTTTGACGCTTACAATACTTCCCCCAAACTTCGCATACGTGAAAGTAAAAAACACGAGATTGAGAGATGACTATTGCGTTAAAATATACTAATAGAAAATAAATAGCAACCCTTAAAAAGACCGAATACGGAATTTTGATAAATTCCCACATTTAGAGCTCTCCGAGAAGGGGGGGGGGAGTTAGAGGGGTGTACTTATAAACTAGGATCTGTTTGCAGATAGATATGAACACGAGGAATGAAAAACGCAAGGAACTAAGTGCACAAAATTTCACGTGGTTCAGTCACTGAAATAGCAATTAACATTTTACAATGATATTACACTAAGCCAAAAGTCATTATTGTGTGATGGTCAAAAACCAGAGAAGTCCAGTCTCTTCAAACCCTCCTCGTGATCGGAAGCGGGGTGTGCTGGACTCCAGTGACTAGCCAGAAGGATATCTGCACAAAATTGTATTTTTTCAGGTTTCTGGGATCACCATGTTTTTGAGAAAGCTTTACGTGATGCTTACCAGTGTGGAGCCTTCTAGAGTGTCCACTATGAATTTCAGTAAATATATTTATAGCCCATTAAACTGAGCATTTGCCGAGTCCATTAAAATAAAAGTAATAACAGATATATTATATTTTATATTATATATATATATATATATATATATATATAATTAAAAGCTATAGACTTGTGGCGAATTGGGATGAGCGAGGATAGAGCCTGGAACTTTTGTGTTTCGAAGCCGAATAACATGACCACAATACAAAAGCAATTTCTCGTGTAGCGTAGCTGTTAACTGGCTTATAAGCTTTCACTACCGACTCAACAATCATATTAGCTCTTGCAATTTTTTTTTAATTTTATTTAACCCCACGATATTTGCAATTTAAAAAATTCAGAGATATTTTTCAATTAGAAAATTGGCATTCATGTATCACAACTAAATCAGGAATTTGAAAAAAAAAAAAAGAAAACAAAAAAAACCCGCCAACAAACATTTCTTTTATAAAGAAAAAAGTATTATTACAGATATCCTTAATAACAACCAGCGGAATTGGTCTCCCTGAAACTTTCTCGCATACTCTAATGAATGTACTTGCATATTACACTCGTGTCCATAAACCAAGGATAATGCAAGTTCAGGAAAAGAAAGAGTCAGAAACAAAATAAGCGCGACTTATTTATAAAGCCTATTTATTAAACAAGAGGTAAAGAGGAAAAAAAAATATTTTATGTTTGATATCATAAATAAAAATTGCGATTTTTTTGCTGGTGGAAATTACAAAACATATTTACAAAAACCAATATTACATGGTTGGTATGATGGTTAATACATAGTATGTCTCCCAGACGATGTAATACAGTCCGTACAACGTCTAGGCATGATGAATATCAAATTATAGCTTTTACACCACTCATCAAGCAATGCTCTCCGAAGTTCCGGTAGACATGTAGGAGGTGGTTGAAGGGCTGCAACTCGTCGGCCAAGCATGTCCCACACATGCTCTACTGGATTCAAGTCCAGTGAGAATGCTGGCCAGTCCATACGGGTGATATCCTCCGATCGAAGGCAATCGTTTACGATGTCTGCACGAATAAGGACGGGCGTTGTCATCCATAAACACGAATTATGTGCCCATGGCGCCCCGAAACAAACGTACATATTGTTCCAGATTGACGTCCCGATAGATTTGGCCTCTCATGGTTCTAATTTGAACATGCAGGTCAGTTCTGGAACCCAGAATAATTCCTCCCCAAACGAGCACTCCTGCACCACCGTAACGGTGTCGTTCAATGATGTTTTCTTGGTGGTAACGGGTACCTGGCGCTCTCCATATGAAAGTCCAGCTAGAAACAGACTGCAAGCTAAACCTGGACTCGTCGGAAAACATCACGCTAGCCCACTGTTGCAATGTCCACAATGCATGCTCTCTACTCCAGGCTAACCGCAGACGACAGTGAGTTGCAGTAAGTGGAACACGTCTGACAGGCCAACGAGCATATAGATCAATCTGCCCAAAGCGTCTGTACATGGTCTGCCTTGAAACTGTCGTACCAGTGGCTTACGAGAACTGACGAGACAGGTCTGATTCTGTGCTCCATCTGTTTCTTTTGGCAATAATCGCCAAATACCGGTCCTCATTCGGCATTGTAACTCGGGGGTGACCTGTGCTGTAACGTCTACTCACATTACCATCATCTTGGAATCGTTGCCAAATCCTGGAAAGAACACTCTGATCGATTCGAAGTTCCTCGGATACTTCCAGCTGGGTACGCCCACATTCCAGACGGCCGATAATTTTACCACATAAAATTCATCCAAATGCGTCCTATGTGTCATAACTATGCGGTTATTGCACTGAAAGGCTTATAAAGCGCTTGCGAACAGTTTTACTTCTTTGCCTGTATTCCTTACACATCACTTTCTTACACTCTCGTCATTGTGATGTACTATCAGTGTCAACTGGTGGCTTCCTGCAATTTGCATATGATTTTTGAAGATGCGTGTAGTCATTTTACGGGTGATATATGTATTTTTGAGTTCGATTTCCCCGTAACTCTGAATTATCCTTAATTTATGGACATGAGTATTTTGTGTACCCAATTCTTTGTGTTTTATAGTGACCGATCTCACTTGTATTTGAACAACTAGTTAGACGTCATGTGAACGAATTTCGTTAAAAATTTGACAGAAACCTACAAATTGGCACATAAGTACATATACCAAATTTCTTCCACCAAATTCAAGGCGTTTTTGTATCATGTCCATAGGCTGACAAAATGCCAAAAATGCTTTTTTCGAATTCAAAGAAGAGGTTTGCCAAAATCCCAAATTGGATTTTTTTTTTTTTTTGACGATTTTAATACTTTCTTTATATATAAGCAGAAAGAAAAAGAAGAAATAATTTACTAATCAAAAGAATAACAAAATCAGGTTAAGAAAAAAAAATCTTTATTCCCTCTCCTTCAAAAAAAAAAAAAAAAAAAAAGAACTCATTCCGTTTTTCAAAATGCTGATTCAATTCAACGGACTGGAAAGTCTAATAAGAAATAAAAGGAAATTATATTAATAAATGAAAAAAGATATTCAACAAGATATCATTTTAGTTGTTAAATTTTAGCCGCATCTATACGAACACATCTGGATCTACGAATCTATCTGAAATAAATTTTATATTTAAAATCCTATTAGACTTTTTTTTTTTTTTTTTGTTCTAGCAGAGAACTAAAGGCACCATATTGATCTTTTCGAATTCAACTTCTAGACGATTACAAATAATTTCCCTCTCAATATGAAATCTTTATTTGCCTCCATACTGATTCCAACAACTGTATATCAAATAAAATTAGTTAGGTTCCAGCTAAAAATCTGAATCACTACGTTAACAAAACCACGAAACTCATCTAGAATCGGTGAATATTAAACCTCACTCCAACAAACGTTCCATTACGACGAAACCGCGCCTAAAATCCATCACTTTCGTTCTTTTTTTTTTTTCCATTTTCCCCTTATTCAGAGAGGTGGGAAGGGGGAATGAAACGAAGATCATTGGTGCTTTTCCCCCATCTCTCTCCCACAACTTCGATCCAGTTTCTTTCCGCAGACTTTTCATTCGCTGCATTCTGCGTCGGTTACAGTTATTCGAATCAGATTCTTTTTGAAACTTATTTTTATTTTCAAATAAATTCGAAGAAAATATTCTCTACGAATGGTTTTTTTTCCCCCTCCTTTTCTTTTTGTTCTTTAAAAATGCAGCTGATATTTTATTCTGTATTGGAGTATGAAAAATATCGTCTGCTTTCAAATGTAAATCTTAGTCTCTCTTTCTCATATTATATATATATATATATTGTAAGTGATGGCTTATTTCTGTCAAAATCGTTTGCTGTTTTTCATAAAATTTCCTCTAACTTATAAAGACAACTACAAATCTTTACAAGAAAAGTGGTAACGGCACAGATTTATATGCAATAGAACAACCAAATATTTTAAGAGAGTATAATAATTTTTTATTATTATTTATCATGGATCTTTTATTTTCGATCCTATGTAATCTTCGTAAAGCTTTTAAACTTGTTTATCATACAAAGAGAAGCTGTTTATTAATTTACAATCCCATTGTCCTCGTTAGAATTATTAATCGAACATAGCTGGGGGAAAATTACCTCTAAAAGCATTCTCGTCGGAAGTCTTGTAAGATGAATGCATAATTTGCAGAGCTAATTGCGAGACAACGTCCTTGAATTCTCATTAAGATCCATTAACCTCGCGAATGCTTTCTCCTGGAACAAGTCGCGGAAAGTATTTAAAGAAAAAGATCTTATTTATGTTATTGGATAATGTTATTTGACGGAACAGAAAATAATCGTTATTCTTAATTCCAGAGTACTAAATCTGACAATAGTACGCTTATATTTTTATTCTGCGACTTCTAACAGTATTAAAATTTCACGTGTTTCACGATATATTAATGTGCTTAACTAATCCAAACTTTAATCCTTTTTCTGACGGCCTTTCATACTATATGAGAGGTAGAAAATTCTTCGAAGCTCAAAACCCTGGAATCCTTTTCGGTACGGATTTTATTTAAAGATGATAATGCCATTATTTGTTTATAAATAAAATAAAGGCGGTACTGTTTACGACATTATGATAAAGACTGTCACCTTTTTGAGTTAATTTTTGTAACGTTTGTTATTGTTAAAAAAATATAAATGCTTCTTGCATTCATTATTTACAGATGTTTATACATTTAAAACTTCCTCGATTGGATGTTCTTTGAAATTTCAGTACTATATACTCTCGCAAATTATATATATATATATAGAGAGAGAGAGAGAGAGAGAGAGATCATCAGTTATAAGAAGCCGATCCCCCCCCCCCCCAATTAGTAGTATTTATATTGTTCACCAACGGAACTAAGCGCGGGTATCTAAAACTCACCGTGCTTCTGTGAATCCGTTTTGGCGGGTTTATTCAACAAAATAAGGGTGAGAGGAAAGATGAAAGGAGGGGATGTTTACATTTCACCGATTACTCGTAGACTGAATTAAAATAATGCGGTCAGAAACAACACGACATTCACATAATGTGAAAAAAAAAAAAAATAGGACAAAAAAAAAGTATCTAATGGGACGAAAATCAAGGTCGAGGAATGACGAAGAATTTCGGAGATGCGCTGATCTTTCCGCGTCTCTCCCATTAATGAGATAGAATCATCGAAAAGTGGTGGTCTCAGGATACTGAAACGGACAGTACTCACAACCTTGAGTAAGGAGCACAGTTTTACACCGTGGCAGAAAAGGGGGGGGGGGTAACACCTTTATGGGAAAGTTTCAGGGAAACAAGCCCTGCTAGCACATAAAAATAATTTGTTTCACGAAAAAATAAATAAAAGCTCCTTTCACACCATCAAAGAAAAAAGAAGTTTTAATATATCCATCAAAGAGCCCAGAGCTCGCGCACTCAGTCAAAAAACTCATCGATATTGTGCGAGGCTTTGGATCGTCTCGGGCGATTTCTTTCAAAGAAACTCATATCCCCTTCAAAAAAGTAAAAAGAAACCACTACCACCAGCGTCCAGACGACACGACACTGTCCACTTTCGCCAAATCCACTTCCAGAGCCGCTGCCTTGTCCACCCTTCTAAAACAAGTACCGGGCCAATTCACTTCAGCTCCTTCCAAGGACCAAACGACACAAGAGACCCTTGAGAGCGGGGTTGGAGCAGCAAAAGCCGTCTTGACACAAGCATTTTCTTTCATCCTCCTAGTAGATAATCTGCCATGAAAGTATCTTTCTTTGCAGAGAACTTAAATTCGAACTCGGGGAACTTTTTTTTTTTTGCTCCTCCATACCTCCAGAGAAAGAGGGGAAATGAGTTTCCCTTTTAGAACTGACAACTGGCAGACGATAAATTTTCTCTTCACGTAAAATGCTTATTTAGCCCCTCCCCCCTCCCTCTTTTGCAGCAAGTTGCGAATAAAGTTGCTAAAAGAGGATAGTTTTGAATTCCTTGGAAAATCGATGTCTTTTTTTTTGGGGGGGGGGAGTGTTTTCCCAGTCGATGGGAATAGTCAATAAGCTAATGTATGCGAGTTTTCCGTCGTTTTATTTAAGAGTCAGTTGCTTGAAAAGTCATTCCATCAATAATTAACTTCCTGAAGAAATACGACTTAGAAACGGAATACGAGAAATGAAATGGGACGATCACTATTGTTTCCAAGATATTAAATTTTGTTGCTTTAACGTCTCGTTTTCAAGCAACATGAAAGCTACTTCAGAAGTACTTTCGGGGCTCTGTTGACGACATCCGAGCTGGCTACTTCTTTCCTTGTCTTGAGCCATGGAAGAACATCAAAAACTTTTTACGGATTTCCAAACTTTTTTTTAAATTCTGCATTTGCACAAGATAATACAAGATTCGCAGATACAAAGGATAGGGTATTAAAATACGAATTTACAAATTAATCAATGCGAAACACGATAGAAAACTATCAGCGTAGAGAGAGGGTGCCACTACTAAACCAGTGAGTGTGGTCACCCCAAAACTTTCTCTTATATTCTTTAATTAAGATACTATCCCCCACACTGTTCGGAAAAACTGTGGAACTTTGAAAAAGCAGAGAACGCATTATATGGCATTATGAAATATTAAATTTGGCGCGAATTAAGCATTTTTACTGAATTTATCGTGCGAGATACTTGGCGAGTTATTTGGAGATTAAACCCAAGCATACGGTTCATAGTGCCCGAACATCCATTTTGTGCTTCAGATCTATTTTTCATAATCGATTGAAACAAAGATTTGACACAAAACTGCACTTGTAGTCATAAAATTCTATACAATTGATATATTTAAGACATAGTGGCTTTTTTTCCCCTCCAATTATCACTTTACAAGTTTCTGAAGACACAGACTAACTGACAGTCAACCTGTACGGTTCAAAATTTGATAGGTGCCTACAATATAAATATTAAAACCGTGCAAGGAATTTTATCAATCTAACTCTCTTCCTTTTGTAATTATCGCGTTACCTTATATTCGAACAAATTGTTTAGCATGTTTAAGACCAATGCATATGTCTGATGTTAGATAGTGTTAGATAAGTTATTAGGGCAAAATGTTGGAGACCAAATAAAGCTCTGATGGCACCCCGTAAGTAAAGATTCTGAGGCCCACACGTAGCAATTGCTATGACAAACAAAACAGTTGATGGAGGGTTACTTGTGAAGAAATTGGTTTCCTAGTTGGCTCACAGGCAATTGTATCTTTGATATATCGGCTCTGAACAAAACAGTAGACGAGTGGTGTGCAAGTAAATCCCGCAACGATGAAGTGTCGAGTAAGTAATTAGCGACCTTTTTGCAATCAGTTTCTAAAGGTATTATTTTTAGTAACGCCGCAGCTGAGTTATAATTCATAATATATACCAATTGAAATGATAAAAAGAATAGAAATTTACTTCTACCTTAATTTTTTTCAAACAATTTTTTTTAATAAAAAAATCAACGATTGAGGCAATTTAGTAATTAAAAAAAACGATGAAACAGTTAGGGCGTCTTAACAGATCAGAATGCTTTTTTCTCCTCACCAAGCAGAAAAGATATTTAATAACCTGTCACGATATTATTTCTTTCATTATTATCGTTTGATTAACTTTTATTAATCAATAATTATCCCTAAAGCAACTCGACTGTTTGTTGTCACGATAATTATGTCATAATTGATGTTATGTCATGATTTGTTGTCATATATCATTTCATAAAAAGTTTATTCCCTTTATTGAATAAAAAATTGTTCACTCATCATCTAATGTTTCATTTTCTGAACAGCGTTAATATTAAAAATATAGAAAAATAACTTTAATAGTTGATTAGATAAAATTACTATTCTATAATTAAATTTATTTTTTAAAAATAATTTAACGATACAACTGAACAAATAACAAGGAAAGAAGGGCTTTGTTATACATAAACTTCATATATTTGTGAATTTTTACATTCCACTTAAATATCAACCCCCCCCCCCCCGTTTCCATACAGCACAAATGCAGACGATAATCGAAACATGCTACAATCCACCAAAACGGAAGCAGTCATCCCGTACATCAACTCAAAAAAGGGACGGATGAATGCGAAAGTACCTACGACACAAAGCATCACATCGTCTGCTTATTTTATTACAAGGGGGTGAGCGAGGAGAGAAGGTGGATAAGTGCCCTCCAACACTCACAGGAACAAGTCGAAAAATCACGCGGATGGAGGCGTCGGACGACTTCTTCCCATTCATGGAGGCATCGTGACTCATATCACGTGACTAAGCGTTCACTCCACAAATCTCGTGAATGGAAGCGAAAATTGCTCCAAATCTGGGACCGCGCGCGTAGAGCGGGGGTGAGAGAGGTTCTGTGGCTGTCTGCCTGTCTCCCCCCATTTCTAAGATATCCTGTTGGGTTAAATGCGAGGCGAGGAAGTTGTGTAAAAGGACGGATTGGATCGGGTTACGGTTACCGTGATTGTCATCACGTTTGTCTATTGTAGAAAGCGGAAGGTTTTGGGTTATGCAAGCATTCATGAAGTGGATTTTTTTGTTTTCATTCTTTTGTATTCGCGGAAAATTTGTGTTCAAGAGCCTTAAGGGGGCTTAAGTGTAATGGATTACTCGGAGGTTTAAATGAGTATTATTTGCAGAGAGTAATCTACCAACTCGAAATCACGCCACGCATAGCTTTGTCATTTTTTATTATTTACGATTTAACAAGCGAAAAATTAAGAAAAGGAAAAACGTCTGCTGGTGGTAAAATTAAGACTGAACAAGTTAGAGCGCACACACGAAAACATAGAAAGCATTTAAACTTAAATGATGAAATAAAATTTTGGATTATAAAAACTGTAAGTGAAATAAAAATAGAATGTCTTATAAATATACTCGGAATTCTTTTATTATTAAAAAAATTCAATCGCAAAAAAATAATGAAATTATAAAAACACTTATGAGAAGAAAAAAAAAAAAAATACATCGAACTTAAAATAAATGAAAGAATAAGAAAGAAAAGAAAATTATCGTCTGCAAAAAAAGATCAGGGATTAAAATCTTAACGCTAAGGCTATTAATAATTACAATTCTACCTTCTGTAATGGATTGGTTTCTTTCATTACTTTGACTGAAAAAAAAAATTGAGAAAATATTTAGATAATAGTAACATTGTTGTCATTCGATGCACCGAATCCCAGATAATGAGTTACTTTAATTTCGCACATTATCGTTTTCTTTTAAAATTTCTGTATCACCCAGATGCGCATCCCAATCTCCAACGATAATGATACGGGAAGTAATCGCCTCTTATTTTTTTTTTGCATATTAAAAGCTTTGATAAGAATTTGTGTAAGTATTATATAATAAGCTATGAATTAAACTGCATAATTTAGTGATGCCTTTATTTTTAAAAAAAGAAAACAAATTATTAATTTTTCTAAGAGAAAAGCGACAAATTGCAGATTTAAATTTAATAGTTTTAAAATATTACATTTTATCGCAAGGTCAATTTATTACATAAAAGAAAATAAATTGATTAACAACCAACCGCAGCCTCCTATCTCCACCAGTTTCCCCTACAGAAATTTTTTTTTTTTTTTTTTTTTTTTTTACAATTCCAACGGCGGAGGGGTAGGACAATTATTAATGATACCTAAACGAAAATGCAATTTAAAATAATTGATATTTTTTATAGAATTTTTAATTTAACATGATTTTCTAAATTCTTTTAGTTATAAAAATCGAAAAATTTGAAATAAGATTTCTGTGATCCATTATTATACTAGCCGCCTTTGGCGACCAGCCGGTTAGCCAGTATTACCACTAGCTACAATTTTCAATTAAATATTTTAAGTAACTGGTCTCTTAATAGATTCTCAAAGAAAACATTTTTAATCTTCAAATTTTGATAGTCATACCAAACTTATACTGTTGTTTAGATCGTTTCGTTCAATTTACTATATATATTTTGCTAATTTGTTGTCATTTCCGGTAAAACTTCAACTTTAATTCAAAGCGGAAATGATGAAATTGCAATTAATATAAAATATATTTTTTAATAAAACCAAGCGTTTTATTTTATTTATCATCTTTATTATTATTATTGAATATGAGTATTGCAAACAGAATCGCTCAGTATTTAAGTCTTATGTGAACTACAAAATATTTTTCATGACTTATGTAATATCTAAAAAATAATTCAACAAAAATTTCTCAGATTCAGCATAAAATTCAGTTTTTAGTTTTGCTTTCAAAAGGATTGAAATGAAATCAATAATAAAATATTTTTTCCGGCCTATAAATATATTTCAAATATTATGAAGTCTAAATTTAATGCAGTAAGGTATCATATTCTGAGAAATATTCTAGACACACCAAATTTTAAATAAATGAATGAATGTTTCTATTTTCTACGATCAACTAAGACTTATTTATGAAGTTTTGAATGTTAAAAATTTAGAAAAACTCAACATTTTCATAATCTTAGGCCAATTAATCTTGAAACCTGCAAGCTGACTGGCGTATTTTCTTTGAAACGACCGATGGAAAATTTAAAATTATCCCTTTTTTTTTTTATTGAATAATGATATTCAAATTTTCATAAATCAGTCAGTTTAAGTGATTGATTTAGTTGATTGGAAATTAACTCTTTTTATTTAAAATATTAGTGTTTCAAGAACATTTTGTTAATCGTGATTTCCACAGCAGAAACTTTACGTAAAATCAAAAATTCGTTATTTATTAGAGTATTTATTGAATAAAGTTAAATAAAATATAATCATTTTCCATTTAGACCATTTTAGCAGATCTGTGTCTTACTAAAGGTTTACAAATTAGCTGTGTGGCCCTGATTTGAATGGATATCCTGTTCATATTAAACAAAACTTGCCTTAAAATAAATCTGATTTATTGGATTAATAATATAGAGAGTGTAGAAGATCATAAAATAATTTTTCTTGAATTTATTTTTTAGAAAAAATAATATTTCATATTTGTTTCATTTCCTACAGACACGTGCCGAAAATTATATTTTTGCAGATTTCATTTCCAAAAAGATTTAATTTATTTTTAGTTGGAACTTTAATCAATGTGATGGCAACACTTTGAAAAAAAAAAAAACTAATTTTTTCCCGTGAATGCGAAACGTGCTCGTGCAGCTTAAATTTTATTTTTATTTTGTACGAAAAAAATTGGTGAAAAATATAGTTAAAATTTTTATTTAAAAATTCCTTAAAAATAGAAATTTAATTTTAAGGTTTATTCATTAACTTTTAACATATTTTACAAGTTTTTTTAGAACTTTCAATTTAATAAAGATGGAATTTGTTAATCGATTTTCCATTAACTCCCTTATGTACTTTCTGTGTTGCAATTTTGTACCGGTGTTTGTTTTCGATAGTAACGCAACATTAACGTTTTTTGAAGTTACTTCACTCATTACATGTCCAAGGTATACACGCGCCAAATTTGGTAGCTGTAGGTTGAATGGTCTGGCCTGTAGAGCGTCAACACACACACACACACACACACACACACACACTGAGCTTTATTATAAGTATAGATATAGATAGATAGATATAGATGGGAGTGGGCGGTATTTAAATCGAGATTACGACAAAATTTAAGAAGATTATAATTAATCGCATTGAGAGGAATAACAACATACATAATTAATGTAAATAAATAAGTTACCATAGCAACGCGAGATTATACGAGAGCATGCTGATTTATTGCATATCTCATTTACATCATTAAGAGTCAGTTGCAAAGGGTGCCTTAAAACCCAGATTACCATCATATCGTCACAACCTGAATAATGATGCCGACAATCCACGCATCGTCGTAGTCACATGATAAACCTGACAGATTAAATCACTTAATATTAGACTGCAGAATGTCTAACACGTTATAATACGATGCAGTATTAAAAGAACAAATGCACAATTCTAAAAATCATTTATATAATTATAAATAAATGATCGTTATATATTAAATTTCGGCACCTTTCACCTAATGAAATCATTGCTCCAAATATTTATTATTGATGGAAAGACTTGCACTTTCAAAAGGAATGGGGTGGGGTGGGTGGGTCGATTGTTCAATTATGTTCTAATGAAATAAGGGCAATGCCAGATTTGAGTAAGTTGCTGCGCTTTGCATTCTGACAACGCCTCTTTTAGTAAACTGTTAAATTAGTTTCACATTTCGGCAATTTTAATTAAACTAAAATAATTAACGTGCTTATTATTTTTCTTATCTTAGTAACTTTGCGACAGATATATGAAAAAATAAAAGAGGATATAACATGGAAAGATACATTTATAAAATCCTTGCAAAATCAAATTAGTTAATGGTTTCCATATATATAAATATGAACATTTAATTAATAGGTCAGTTTGTGGGAAAACAATATACATCAAAGAAACAAAGTACTATTTAAATACTATTTTACCGACCTATCAAAGTTAAAAATAACAATCATTTAAATAATATTTCAGTACATTATAAGTTTAACTGTTTTTTTTTTTTTTTAATAATTCTGGATAAATGCACATTAGTTTCCAAATATTTTATAACTTATCGAATTTGTATTCTTTACAAATTAAGTTGGCAGAAAGCATAATAACATTTTTTTTTTTTTTAAACTCGCATGCTTATAGCTCCAATTAGCAAATAATTGCCACTGATCACTGCAATATATTTTGTGCACGTTTGAAAATCTGCAAGTTCATAATTACCTTTAAAAATTCAATGAACTAAGACAAAAATATAATTTGTCTTTTTATCAATTTTCCTCCCTTCACCTAAATTACATAGGCAAAATTTTATTTATTGCAATTATATGAAATCTTATACAGCAATATTTAAAAACATTATAGGATAGTTAAACCTATTTTTTATTTATTTCTAATATACTTTTAAAAGATTGTTTTTATATGAATAAAAATAAGTCCATGATAATTATTGAAACTATATAATAAACCTTTGGAATGACTTTTATTTATTTTTCTGAGATCATTTATTTGACTATAAACTTGCGAGATTATCACATCACAACATCAATTTGATATCGGAAAATAATTTTATGAAACAATTAGGCTGTTTTTCAACCCGTTAATTGTTTCTGACGAGTATACTCCTCGTGTAAAAATTACAACATTTTGCGCTATGACTTCATTCAATAACAATTATTATATTTATATAATAATAGTTTAATTGTTATATTTATATAATTGTGTGTGTGTGTGATAAATTTTAGCTATGCATTTTCCGAAGAGAACGAAACAGTTAACTGGTTAATGAAAACCTTTCTTTCTATCAACATTTATTTTTACATCAAATATAATACTAACGTGAAAAAAAAAAAAAAAACCTTTATTTGCAACTCAAATTTCGACTCCTTTCGTTATTAAGAACGTTCCCGTTTCTTTTTATCGATATATTGTTAATAAACAACCCATCAATTCTTCACAAAATACAGAATTTTATATTTCAAAGAGTTGAGCTCCGAAAGTCCAAGTTAATTCCCCCATGAAATTAGGGGGGAAAAAAAGCAGACGATAATTCAGAAAAATTCACTGGTACTTGAAACACACGCCGTGGCAGCTTTTTAAATTAAATGATTTACAATTCAACGGCTGCAGGGAGAGAACGATATATCCTGTTTACGTAATCCAAACTATACACCAGACAAGGGCGAAAATTTTTCTTTTTACGGGAAACAGTGCCTTCCTTCTTTCTCGCCGAAAAGCACATGGCCGGAAGCTCGCCAAATAAATCCAGCACTTCCACAACTCACCTCCACATTCATTCGAATAAAAAAAGAACAGATTCAAAATGACTGCGCTTGCATAATACATTAACGAACAATGGTTTGGAGAAAAATCTTCCGCCGACCTACATATAAAGCTCAGATTAAGTCCAAACATCTACTAAAATATTTAATCACTAGATTTGACTATACGTGACATTTTGACGCGTTATTGATCGACGCTTACCTTGAATAAATAATAGACAGCGAGACATTAAAGCTGCTAAAAACTATCAACTAGCAGTATAGAGTAAATATGAAAGGTCAAAACATAAATATTATGATAAAGGGTAACGGAATATTACAGTTTTATTTGCTTTTCGCCCTCATGGAACCGCAGCCAGACGTTTGGGAAGTCACGTTGCTACTAAACATGACAGCCAACCCGCTTTTATTAGGTCATTTAGGGTAATTCCAAAAGATTTTTCTTGGTGTTATTATTTTTTAACGTTCATCCATGTTTCGGTACAGAAAATGTGGTACTTTAAATGATAAAATGTCCACAATAATTTTTAATTATGGAAATACGCAGATTCAGGGATAATATAAATTGCGAAGCTAAACCGAAAATTATTTTAGGTTTAATTAGCGGGCTTAAGTGCTTGATGAATTTAAAGTTTAAAGAACGCATAATGCAAGAGTTTCAATGCGACTTTAAATAAGATAACATGATGGCAGATACAGTGTCTCACAAATGTGATGGGACACTTGTGCTTTACAAAAGGAAACTAATAAAATAAATTTTAAAAAAAACACGTGTTTTTGAGTGTGTTTCATACTTAAATTTGGTAACAATTATTACATAACATACATTTTGTCAAAATGTTAAAATATTAATTTAATAAAAATACAATTGTTTAGAACGGAGCAAAAAATAGCTTACATAAGTGATGAGACGCCATTAGATATGCAACAAAAATCGTCTGAAATAAGCAATAAAAATAGTTTTGGTGGTTTTGTTTACTCAAAAGCAATTGGCAATAATTTATAAAATCATCTGCAGTATTACTCTCCAGTTTGTTTTGGAATTTGTGTTTTTTAGCTCTGTGCAACCATGAATGCTAAACGAAAAGAAACTTCGCCTGAAATTTGAAAATTAGTTATTAATTTGCATATGGAACGTGGAAAATCTATTAAAAAAAATGCTGAAACAGTTAACTTGAGTCATTCAATAGTTTTCAATATCATTAAACGACATAAAAAGAATCATATTATTCAGGATAAAAGAAGATCTGGCCGACCATCAAAGCTATCCAATGGAATAAAGCGAATTACTGTTCGAAATATTAAAAAAAAATCCAAGAAAAGAGTGCTCCTAAAGTTGCTGTTGATTTACAAGCATTACATGGAATAACTGTTAATCCTGAGATTATTAGAAGGGTAATTCGATCTGCTTGATATCACGTTTGAGTAGACAGGAAAAAATTCTTCGTAAGTGAAAAGAATAGAAAACTCAAACTAGCTTTCGCAAAATCCAACATAAATAAGGATTCTGATTACTGGAATAAAGTTATATTTGCTGATGAGAGTAAATTTAATATATTTGGTTCTGACGGTAGAATCTTGGTATGGAGAAAACCCAGGGAAGAATTTCGCAAACAGAACTTGATGCATGGTGGAGGAAGAGTTATGGTATGGGGGTGTATGCCGTCCGCTGGAGTTGGTAATCTTGTTTTTATTGACAGTATAATGGATCAGTACAAGTATATTGACATTTTAAAGCAAAATTTGAAATCTTCAGCACGAAAATTGAACCTTCATAGCGATTTTAAATTCCCTCAGGACAATGACCCCAAGCACACTGCTTTGAACGTTAGACTCTGGCTGCTGTATAACTGTCCTGAAATAATAAAAACACCACCACAATCTCCAGACTTAAATCCCATAGAGAATATTTGGCAAGAATTGGAATCAAGAATTCGCAAACACACCATTTCTTCAAAACAACAATTAAAATCGGTGCTTCAAGAAGAATGGGGTAAAATCACACAAGAAATCACAAAAAAATTAGTCGAATCCATCCCAAGAAGATTAAATCATGTTTTAAAAGTAAAAGGAAATCCAACAAAATATTAAAACCTTTTAAAAAGTATAATTTTTGGATAAATATTTGATGGAAAAGTAAGTGTCCCATCACTTATGCGAGCCATTTTTTGCTCCGTTCTAAACGATTGTATTTTTATTAAATTAATATTTTAATATTTTGGCAAAATGTATGTTATGTAATAATTGGTACTAACTTTAAATATAAAACACACCCAAAAAAATTTTGTACATGTTTATTTATTTTATTACAGTTTCCTTTTGTAAAGCACAAGTGTCCCATCACTTTTGTGAGACACTGTATATAATAAAATGATTCTTAAATTCATAATTTTTCCCCTCTTTCATGCAAATAATTTATTAAAAAGTTGAAAAAAAGCAAACTATAATAAATTAATAATTTCTAGGTTAAATAATATTGATATATTTCAAATCAAAAGCATGACTCAAATTCTATCAGCAATTTCTATTTAAATGACGATTCAATCTTTAAAAAAGTATGTATGTGTAACCAAAAAACAATGTATATTTTTAACTAATTTGAAACACTAGCAAACGCTGCTAAAAATTATACGAAATTCAAATATTACGACAAGCGATTTATTTTCTGAAAATTCAGAACAACTTTTTTTTCATATAGCACAGAATATTAGTAAAATATTAAAAAAAAAATCAAATTATTCGATTAAGAATAATGGCAATGATCCTGCCATAGGCTTTATCAGTAATTTAGTTTCTGTAGATCATTTGTAGCAGTTTCGTAAGAAAGAAAAGAAAAAGAAAAGGAAAAACATGATCTAGTAAACAAAATGTACCTAGAATATTTAATCAAAATTTCACGAAAATTCGATCATTGTCAAAAATATAATTGCAAATCAATGCGAACACTACTAAAAAAAACTATTTCAATAGAAAAAGATTCGGAGAGAAAAAGTATGAGAATGCTTGCATATATTTTGATTTTTGCATTGTAACTCATTTATAAATTCTTCTATATTTTAAAATTATCCATGGCATGCTTAGAAAAATTACATTTCGACGGTGATAAAATTTGCATAATTACACACTTCCACTAGTAGCAAGCAAAAGATTTCACATACTGCTAACTGTCAGGCGAAGACTCAAATTAACATAAAAGAAACAAACAAATTTCAACGTTAAGAACAATAATTAAAATACTTTTAAATAAGTATTCTTTAACAGCCTGCTGGCAAATTCTGAAAACAATTTTCTCACTATGTTTTGACATATTAAGTCTTGAATTCGTTACATTATTAGACTAAAAATTCTTGCCTCCACGAACAACAAAACTCAACAATCATGAGGGCTGTTCCCATGACAACCGATATTCTTTTCTCGTTACCATAGTAACGTGTTTCAGCTTGGTATTTGGGTTGCCTTTTTTTCAAAATTATCTTTTCAGAAGTGGTCTAACGGTTCTAATACGACGTTTATCAGCGTAAAATGAATCAGTGTCAACCGCAAACTGCCAATAAAATTGTAACAAAAAAGTAACATTTCTTTTTATTATTTTATTTTATTATTCTTTTTTATACCCCCACTTCTTTAGAAGATAGAGGAACTATCAGAAATCGATGGAAAGAAAATTTCATCATAAGAGAATTTCCCTGAAAAGATTTTTATTCATTTTATTTATTAACTTAATATTCCTTTTTTCCTTATATCAGTGATTTCCGTAAGTTTCTAATTTAATACTTTAAGTGGAGGCAAAAAAGGAAAGGAAATATTTTCTATACGGTTTCAACTAATAAAATAATGCTAATTTTATAATGGAATATTTTATACAGAGTAGATAAAGTAGGTAAAGTATGTGTGGCATGATTTTTTTTTTGAAAAAAAAAAAAAACATTTTTCTTTTATAAAAAGATTGAAGGAAAAAAAAAACCCATACATAAAACCAAATATACCAGTTAAATGCCAAAGGATTTTTAAAAACTGATTTTTTCAGCGAAAAATTAACAAACAAATCTTTTAGTTTAGAGATTAATCAAACGATTTACTTATAATTTTGCAGATAACTTGAGAAATATTATCTAGTTCCAGAACTAAAAAATAAATCGCATTTCTATCCACTCTTAACATTTGGGTTCAACTGCTAAATAATATGAAAATTTCGATTAGTTTCACATTACTAAGCATTAAAACAACTATAAAATATTTGTAAATGAATCGATTACTTAAAATCTTGTTCAGGAACTGCAGAGCATATTGAGAAGTCATAACTCAAAATTTGAACAAAAAATATCCAAGATTTTAATTTGAAGTTTTTAGTAAGAAAATTCAACCAAAGACAAGAGTTTGAGAACATAGAACTTTTAAAGATGTAAAATAGCATTAAAATTTATATAAATGCAAATACAAAATTTAGTGTAGCTACCCAAAAAATGGACATAGAAACAAAATTCAAATGGTTTTTATAAAGAAAACTGTTCTAACATTAATAGCACTAAATTAAAATATTTTTCGGGGAAAAAAATCGACTTTTCAAAGTAGTCACCTATCTTAAGTTGGCGAATTTTTATTTCTGAATATCAAAAAGCACAATTTTTATATGATTATATACATGGGCTGGCCCATTATCTATAAATCTCGACATACGAGATGAAAAACAACAACAACAACAAAACAAAAAAAAACGCTTTATAGTTGACTTAAAACTACCAAATCCGACCCATAATTATTTCTTAGATAGTAGATGCTCAATAATAAAGGAATTTTTAAAAAATTTTTTAACTAAAAATTAAAAAGAATGATAGCATATAAAAGCACAGAAATTTTTAAATAAAAATTTAACAACTCATCTTTTTAGGGATATTCATTTTACTTCTGCACAGTTACAATAATTGATACATTTTAAAAAAACAAACCCAAATGTTATAATATATCTTACATCTAGAGTGTACTGCAAATAATATATTTTTTATTTTGTTTATTAAACAAACTGTCAGTGTATAAATTTTTTTATATTGGATTTTTCTAATATACTCTCTTTAGTTAGCTTGTGATAATCAGATCTGATACATTTTTTACATGATAAAAAGTCGTCTAGACGGGGGAAATCTAGTCTGAAAATATTTACCTACATTCGCCGAGTGTGTAATCCAATCGGCTATACTGGAAAAATAATCATAAGTATAAATTCGACATTAAATAAGATTTTAAGTAACAGAGAGAAACCTACAAGTCTCCTAATATGATTAGATAAAGCTGAGCTAAAAAGGAAGATTTCAAAAATATTTTTGTTTACAAAACATATCTTTTTTTTTATGACCTCTTAGTATTTCGTAACAGAAGATGAGTGTATTCACAGTCGAAAATGTAGCTTATCTTGACAGATAGTATGCAATTAGAAAAAACGTAAACGAAACATTTTAAATTCCTTTCTATGTTTTCTTAGTTTAGATTACTTTAATTATATTAACATCCCGTTTAAAAGCAACACTAGGTCTATTTTTGGACGGACCTAATAATTTTGAACTGCGGTCAGATGACGAGGACGATACCTGAGCTGGCATCCTCCCATTTCCAAATTTCGACACTACACTAGCGGAAAGACATTTGGCTCTGACGGATTTAGAGTGCACCAGACACTATTACACAACGGTTCTTCGGTGGAATCCGGTCTCGAACCTGAAACCCTCAGGTTCCAAAGCCAAGACCTTACCACCAGGCCACCGCGGTCCTTTATATTTTTCAAGTTAGGCTGTTTGTATTATATTATATTATATTATATATATATATATACTTGGAAAACATAACAGCATCGAAAATAAAAAATTTTGGTTTAACTTTTAAAATTCCAATCTATTCATAAACATAAAAATTAATGTCCGTTGAATATTTCTTTATAGAAATTGAAGTTTTTGTACGATCCCAAAATTTAACACATATTTTTAATGCCAAGACCTCTGTCGGTTTTTTAAAGTCCAAAAGCTAATTAAAATATGTTATTCAAAAATTATACAGGTTTTTAGTATTTTTCAGCTTTATTTACCGATAATACTGATAAAAATGATTGTTTAATCTTATGATTCAAAATATTTTTTATGATCATTTTCGTTTTCATGCAATTGTTTTCCGCTAATTTAAATAATCGTTGAACCAGTTTAATTTTTTGACGAGTATACTCGTTATGGAAAAAGTACAAATTTTGTGTTATGACGAGTTTATTCGTGAGGAGTAATAAGTAGTAACAATGTATAGTTTGATTTACAATTTTAGTAAAAACCCAAACATCTTTGTAAATTTCAAGATATTTAAAAAATTTTGAGACCAAGTCGAAATCTAATAATTATGCGTTGCAACATGCTTTGCTCAACTCCATTCTTAACAGCAAATTAAAATAATAAATTAATTTATCTTTCTTTTCGTTCATATGCAAAAAATATGTTAGTTTAAGTAGATAAACAAATGTGATTATTGAAATTTAAAAAAAAAATGTCATTTCATTACAGCATAATTTTATAGCGATGACGAGTATACTCGTTCATGGCTAAATTTTTGCGACACAATTTAGAAACGCATTTTCCGAAGAGGTCGAAACACTTAACTGGTTAAAGATAATTTAATACATAACCTCTAACAATGCTTTTATTACGACAAATTTAAACAAATTAATACCATGAAAGATTTTTATTACTTCGCTATTAATATATCGTTATATTTTGATTCCTATTTATTTACTCAAAAATAAATCGACTATTTAAAATTTCTAGAACATCGACATTTCTTTTTTGAAATCGGGTAAAAATAATCTTATCTTTTAGTGCTGGAATAACACCTAAATATATGTCAGATAATATCCATCTCCCCTCCCTTTTTAATACGACATCTTAAAAGAAAGAAAAAATATTTCCTCTTTCCAACTATAATTTGATATTTCCAAGGGAAAAAAAAAAAAAAACTGTTGTACAAATTGTTGCGATAAGAAGAATGATGATTAATATGCAAAAAAAAAAAAAAGTTTTATTTTACTTAACTGCATAAGAATTATCGATTACTCAAACTGAGTTTTCAAATTACATTTTCACGATTTGAAATACAAGAAACTAAACAGTCCCGTAATGCGCGTGCGCAGAATTTACCTTAAGGGACAATGAAATTTGAAATAAGCAAAAATGGACGAAAACGTGCAATTTTATTTTTATAGTTTCATCACCTAAACATGTTTATATTCAACTAAAAGTGTTATAAGATATATTATTCCATAAAATTATTATTTCAAATGCCAAGATTTAAAAAGCATGGCCTTGCAATTGGATTTAAAGATCTTTAAAATATTACAGGTGTCTTAATTTTTGAAAAAATTAAATGAAATTGCTAATAAAGATTTCGGTCAAACGTTAAAAGAAAATGGGGGGAAGCATTTCGTGTTTCAAGATTTTTTAGATAGTTAAAAGGTCAATTATAGTTCAGAAAAATATAAAATTACTATGAAAATTCGGTAAGTGTACATAAAAATATTTCTAAAAAAATTAGCATTTAATTGGAATTGCAAAATTATTAGTAGTTTTGTTAAAAATAAATATACATTGGGTAATAATAAATAAAATAGAAAAAAAATTAAAAATTAAGATGCTTGGAATATTTTGAAATTTTTAAAAATTGTGTATCTTAAATTTTTTTTAAAAAAATATATTTCATTTTTTTTTTTTTTTTAGAAATTTGGCGTATTTTTATTTTAATACATATGCAAAAAAAAATCTAAACTAACTGAATAATTCCCAAAGGTGTCTAATAGAATCCACTGTTCCCTTAATGAATATTTTCTTAGCGATATTCTTAATTCTTGCTAAAAAAAATTACACTAGGGAGAGTCGACAGAGAAAAAAAATCTTAATGGGAATTCTTATTCGCAATTTTTTCATTCTGCGTGTATATTTTTCAGCAAAAAATTTACGACATCAAAACTGTTTAAACAATCGATACATTTGATAACATCAAAATTTTACAAAATTACCTTAAAGTAATAGACCAAACACACACACACACACACACACTTAAACTGTTACAAATTTTCAATAATTACTGTTAAATAGTTTAATAAGATATAATAGGTATGAAAAGTTATGGAGTTTCTATTTTGCGATTGTATATACATTAATAAATACAAATGAAAACATATCATACCAGAGATTTTTTCGGAAATGCAGCCAAAAAAATATCCAAAAAACATAAAAATAAAGCCCATACCTAAAAAGAAAAAAAGAGGAAAAAAATTAATTTTCCCATGCAAATAAACAAAGCATAAACAATACAGTCACACTTATTTCAAATAAATACAATATGCATTTTCAACTAAATAACCTCAACTTAAAGAAATATCATTTAAAGCAATCCCAATGGTGATTTATAAACGATTATCCTGATTTTATTACGGAAAATTAAAAAATGGCGTAACAATGTCAATTATTATTTTCTATTTTTAAGAAAATTCCCTTTAGCGAAAGATAAATATCAATTTCAACAAGCATGAGAATGTAATAAAGCATTTCAACACAAAAAAAATAATTATGATAAAATTAGCTCATTCATAAAAATTTAGTTTTTTTTCCCCCCTTGCATCTCGTTTGAAATGATAAATACCTGAAAGCAGGTACCATGGCAACCATAACAAATGCTTTAAAGAAACAGAAAAAAAAAATATTTTTCAGAATGGAAATTTTTACAATACATTTCAGTTCTTTCTGGATCATACAAAGTCCAACTTTTTTTACAAAAATGATTTTTTAAAGGGAAAGAAAGAAAAGAATATTTTATGTATATCTTAAAAATTCTTTCATTAAAAGAGCCCACTTAAGGAAGTTTTTAAAAATAGTTAAAATTTGAAAAATATGGATTTCAATTTTTTTTTAAACCTAAATGGTTGCTTTGAAGAAATGCAAAGTGTTTCAAATTATGGGGATATTACAGAGCAAGACGAAAATCTTAATAAAAAGTTATTAAAATTCTCAAAAGAAATGCCAACAGCATTTGATATAATGAAAATGTGATTACATAGCTAATAAAATTTTAGAAATAATGTGTCATCTGATGCAAATAATATGGTCAATCAATAAAATGAAAATATTTATAATTTTAAAAGTGTTCTCTTTTTTCTCCCGTTTAGGATACATGTTAAAGTTAATAAAAAAGATAGGAAAGCTTTGGTCTTTGTTATTTTCTTATTTAACTTATAAATTACTCTTTAAAATAATTTTTCTTCATGCTAAAACAAAATGAAACTTCATAAAATAAAAACTCGACCCTATTTAAAATCGAAGTATTCTGAAGTACCAAATTTAAATAATGGAAAACAAAACTCAAAGAGACCACATTTATATTAAAAAAAATGATTAAACTTATTTTGGAAAATAAACGGAATCCGCGTGTGAATAAAATATTTGAAAAAACGGTAAAAGCCGGATCAATGGAAAACTGGTATTAAACCAAAACCGGATATCAACATTAAATTCTATCGATCTACATGAAGTTCCTGTCATAAATACACCTAATTCACTTCCTTTATCTCAACAACAAATTTAAACCGAAAATATAACTATGGAAGTGAACAACAGAAAGATCAAGGACGTAAAAGTTTCATTTTTTAAAATTAATATTAGCCAATCTATATTAATAATAAAAAAGAATGTGTTGGCGCGCGCGAGCTTTACAATTAAGAATTTCGTCTAGAGCCATCAAATTTGTAATACATGTATCTTGGAGGGTGGGAACGCGTGTAGCATCTTGCAGTATTTATTTTAAAATTTTAAATTTAACTAAGTAGGAATTTCGTACTTTTTACGCCTTTTTAAAATTCATAAAGATTTTTTTAATATTAAATTTAGCAGTGTAGCAGTTGCATTACACTTATCCTCTCTTTTGGATACTAGATGGCGATGCCTGATTAGACCATCCCATATGTAATCCCATAATGCATTGCGATTGTAATGAGAATGAGATGGGATGCTGAACTGTGAAGCGCGCGCGCGAACGTTTTGTCTTTGTGTTTGTAATTGTTTAGTGTGTGAATGTGATTAT
>JAPMOR010015292.1:0-10796 GCA_026543865.1 Argiope aurantia
ATTTTTTCAGCTATTGTTTAGATTTTCGTTAGCTTTCTGTTCAATTCACCTTGGACTGCTAAAAGTCAACTTCGATTCTTTGCAAAGCAACTTTGGATTTCGAAATATACTTTTTATTTAGATAGTTCTGTTTAACACAAGTAAAAAAAAAAGCTTTCAACTGCTATTACAGTTTATTCCAATTTCTTCGTTTCATCATGTTTTCTTACTTTTTTAACTCTCTCTCTCTCTGCCCTATAGTTTTGTGACTAGAGACAAAAAATACTCTTGTTTAGTCCCAAAAAGTGTATTATAATAAGGATGGCAAATTAATAGGACACAGTACAAACACATAGTACACGGAAATAATTACTGTTAATTATGACGCATATCATTGTTACTAGAACTATGGTTATCATTTAAGGAAAGACAATCCATAGTACTAGACACCATTTCACTGGCCAATATCGGACATCTCGCTCTCCTACACACAATGCGCACATCTCTCTAACTTCAGACTTGTAACTCTTTCTTCTTGTTTTGTTTTAGTTCGCTCAGGTGTCTTCCGGTTGCCCTCTAGCAGCTGGTTCTAACAATCAATTCGAAAGCTATAGAAAAATTGTTTTCCATGAACAAGAGTGAAGTCAACCATCTAACTCTCCGACCCGCCCGAAGGCACACGGATTTAAACCATAAAACTGAATGACCGGACCACCGCAACAGCAATTGGCGGGAACTGTGGTTGAGTCCTAAGGGCCATCACCGGCCACGGTACAACCCTTCCCGAAGAAAGTACGTCCCGTCATCGATGGGAGGAGTTAGATCCCCCACCTATTAGTGTTCCCTCCAGGGTGGCGAGATCCAACCACCATGCCGGAAGCATCTCATTCTCATTCCGAGGTGCCCTCCCGGGGGGTTATGAACAAGAGTGAAGATTACCGTTTCAAAATCCTTGAATTTGTACTTCATATATTCTCAGAAAGTACTTCCCAGTTTTTACCATGGGTGGGGTGCAACTACAATGGGATGATGGAAAATTAGTGGCAAGCCATCTTTTTTGGGTGACTTCATTTATTTCTCGAATCTCTAGAGTCCCTTAAATTTTATCAGTCCTCTCTTTGAACGTTAATATTAATCATCCAAGAGCATTCCTGGAGGGCATGAAGGGTTGGAGTCCATATTTCACTTCTGTCTCAAGTTATTTACTGATTAAAGTAGTTGCCATTTTTTTGTGAAAAAAGAATTCCTTTGTAATTTTAAACATGTCTTTAATCAGTGTAAGTAAAGTGTCGTCTTACTTTCTTTTTTTATAGTTCATCCAGAAGAAAGCAGTAGGAATGGCTGATAGAGTGTAAAGAATCTGATCATTAGAGTTTTTTTTATTTATAAATTTATTTTATTGTTTTGAAGGCTAAAATTTTTATTGAGAAAATAAAAAATGCAAGTAACCTGTATAATATTTTAAGTGAGGGATGTATTCAATGAAATAAGATTACCTCTCTCTTTCTGACATACGCACTTGCATAAAAAAATGTTATTTTACTTACTTCGGATGTATGAAACTAAATGAGAGATGTTGAAAGTGGACATTTTGAAACAAGTTCAGTCGTAGTAAAATTTGAATTTCGTTATTTATAATCATCGAATTATTTTTAAATTTTAACAGTTATTAATTGAACTTTTAGGATAAAATTTTATGAGTTTATGATTCATAGAAAGGCAGGCTGTGGTACGTTTCAGTGCTCGTATGTTTTTAAGCACTCGAAAAGATAAATCTGTAGAATCTTACTAATTCAGCAGTCAAAATTCGAATTAGCGACCTTGAGTCTAAAATCAGGACTCTGCCACAAAGCCGCAAAGATTCTTTGATATTTTTGATAATGGATTAAGAATTCAAAAATGAAGAAAAAGTAAAAAAAGTTAAATAAATAAGATAAAAAATATGAAAATATGATTTTTAATATACTAATAAATGAAGGATTTAAAACATTATTTATTATAATAGTTACCTTTTTATTACTTTATCGTATACGTAGTATAGAGAAAGTCTACTCATCGTTAAAAAATTTCGAATTTTGGAATATCGAATAATAAAATATCGAATTTAAAGAATTCGATATTTTGGCGAATCTGCTTGATTTTGAGGAGATGAGTTCAAATGAGCTCAATGAGTTCAAAAAACACATTTTTGGAAAATGTCTGCTTGTGACAAAAATAACTCAAAAAGGCTTTGAGGTAGACAGATTAGTTACTAAATAGAATATTATTCTTTATTTTGACGTCGATAGTAATGTTGATTGATTATTTGATAATTAGAATAGATGGGAAAATTCAATGTCTCTGAGTTGTGACTCATAATGCTTATTTAATTTTTTGTCATGTCTTTTACAGTATTATTGCTAATTTATGTTAAATTCAACTTAAAGTATTTTTTAAATATCGTTTGGCACTATTTGAAATATTTTGGGAAATGAAAAAAAAAGTTTAAATATGTCTGTATTATCTGAAATTATTCGGGAAATAAAAGAAAAAAATAAGTAAATAAATAAATATCGTTTGCAACATGTGACATTTTAATGTTATTTTAAAATAATATTGCAGACGATAAAACGAATATATGCATTATTATACGTTTTATAAAAGTATTTTTACATTAAAAAATTTTAGATATTTTTAAAATAATGTGTCTATTTACATGTGCGTTAATTTTTCGTCGATTTCGTCGAGGGTTAATACTAATCATATTTTAATTTTTTTAGTATGTCAGTAATATATATAATTTAACTTGCATTTTAATGCTTTTAATTAATAAAATAAAATAAATAAAATACAGAAAAATATTATGTTACTTTATTGCAGAAAAGAAAGAAAGAACCCCCCCCCCCAAAAAAAAAAGCCAAAACTATCACAGAAAGGTTCAACGATTATTGAAACAAAAGCGATTGGAGTGAAAATAATATTTGTTAAATTTAATACCCTTTTCATTTTTTATAAACATCGATACCCACTTTTATATCACTTTAATCCCCATTATTTCTAGCTAAATAATATTATGATAGCGTATTAAAAGATTATATCTGTATAACTTAAACTTTGATGACTATTTAAAGATTGAAATCTGGAGACTTTTTATTTCACTTTAAGACTTTTTGTGGTAGATGTCTATTGCCTAAATGCCCTAAATGAAAAAAAAAAAAAACAATAAAAGGAAGGAATTAGTGGAATCAAGCTAATTTTAAATAAACATTTTAGGAAATGCACATTCCAAATATAAAATTATAGAATATAACGAAAACTTTTCTTTAGATTTCTATATAATGGCCCAAAAATATTGAAAATATTTCTTTAGTTATTGTAATTATAATAATTATCCAAAATAGCTTACCTTCTTTAAAATTTATCTTGTTTTTGCTGCTTAAATCATAAGATTGTTTTCTTCAGTATTTATTGAATTTCACTCAATGTTTTTTTTAATTGAGAGGAAATTTAAACCTATAGATTGAAGTATCATTGTATGATATCGCATCAGGCATGATTCATCTCCTTTATTGGATTTTAAAATTTTAAATATAATTCTCTATCAACAATAACGTATGTTCAAAAACGAATAAACATGTTCGCTTCCATAACTCCATCCTCTCATTCTGACCATCTATGGAATTAAATGGATATCTCTAAATTTCTGCAGAGAATTAGTCATCTGCTCGAGACACTAAAGTGAAAATCCCATTCGATTCGCGTGGACCGATTCATCTGAAGAAGTGTGAGTATAAACACAAAAGATAAAATGAAAAGAATGAAACGTATAGAAAGAAAAATACTGCTATAAATATAATTAAAAATTCTTTTTAAGAAAAATTACGACGACGTAAAAGTAAATTGAAATTTTACTAAGATTTTATTGTTAAATGTCTTTTTTTTTTTACTGGGATGCCATAACGCTTTGTATATCTCTCTTATTATGATATAACATTACAAATTAGACCCCTAAACAGCCATCATCATGTTTAAAATAATTATGTTGTTTGAATGAAATCAATCATCAAACCTTGAATTCATTTTTTTTTTCAGAATTTCATATTGTCAGATATCGGTATGGAATCAAATTTTATGTAGATTAATCTATTGCTATTGATAAATGCTTTCCAAAAACATTAAAATGCTCTTCATTTTATTTCACACTATTGGAGAGATGACAAAACTCTATCATATTAGGAAATAAATGTGAAACTGATTGCGAAATAAGCGTTTTATAAAAATGAAATTAGTAAATTAAAGGGATTAAATATGCAAATGAAGTCTTACAGAATTACAGTTAAATGCATCCTTCCATAAATGTGTATTTCTTTCAAAAGTTGCAAATATATATATATATATTTACAAGTTTAGAAATGCATAAAAAATTAAATAAACTTTAATTTTAAACTTAAGATTCAATAAAAAAATTATTAATTTAAAATAATGAATTACTTAATTGAAATTTGCGTAATAAAATATTTGTTTCTTTCTGTTAAAAAATGAGACAATTAGATTTTGGAACTTTTTTTTATTGTTTTGACATGTTTCGCCCATTTTTACTGTTGTATACAAGCAATAAACTGTTTCAGGATTTAGAAAGGGAATTCATCGAACGATTAAGTTTAGATTCCCTTTCAAGAAGATTGTAACACTGCAGAATGTCACTAAAAGATTAAAAGACCTGCATTTTACTGAAAGTGAAATTTTTGAGAGTTCCTATTGCCATAAATATATGTTCTCCTTCGCAGACGGCACACATGGATCCATCAAGCGTGATAAAAGATCACGATTGCGAAATAATAGGAAGCTGTTGAAGGCGTTTTAAAACGCGAAAGGCTGGATGGCATAGAGTTAATAATAAGTGAAATTAGTGAATACATAATAATTAGTGAAATTTCTCTAATTATTGCGTTAATTTTCTCTGTTATAGCCATTAGACGAAAAGAATGCTAGTTGTGTTTGGCGTTGAATTATTTGGCAAGACTTTATTTAACAAAAATTGAATGTCTCTTTCTGAATTTCATGTTTGTTGCAATCAAATTTCTCTTCAGAACTGTATAATTGAATTTTCATACACTTCTAGGCTTTTTAGAATTCTGAATTACTTTGCAGTTTTGTATATTGCGAATGTTTTGCAGAATTAAATAATGATAATTTTAATTCCTTCAGAATTTTGTTATTGTCAATTTGCTAAATTATACTTAAATTAGGTGTCATCTGATTGTAAACTTTAAAAAAATAGTTGTTGATAAGAATTTAGATATCCAAATAAAAAATTGTGAAATATCATAAAGATTAAAAAAAAATAATATATAAAAAATTTTAAGCATATTATTTTTAGTAAACAAAAGTTTCGAAATCAATTACTTTGTCAATAGCAATCATCCCTTTCTGAAATTTTGGCAGGAAATAAATAAACTAGAAGAATTTAGAATTATTTGGATGGAAATCGTGGCACAACAGAATGCTGTTGAAAGATTAAACGATTTTAATTCTCAAGTCAGCTATGAAAGACTATACCCAGTAAATTTTCGAGAATTATTATTGCTCTGACTTTTACATTTGGTGCAAAAATTATATCACATATAAGGTAAACAACTTTGAATATGTTTACCTTCCATATGGATACTCATATGCTTCTGTATAAAGATGTTCAGAACAGAAAATATTTTGTATAACAAAAAAATAACTACATAAATATTATTTTTGTTTCAAAACATGAATTGAACATCCATTAAACTGCAATTGTTTAAAAAATTTTATTCCATGCCAGTATAAATTTAATTGTTTTTTTCCTGAATTTGTCTTTCTTTATTTGTATTTTGTTTCAAAAGCATTGTTCTTTTTCTTTTCTTTTCTTTTTACTTTCCTTATTCACGCTGTCACACATTTCAGATTAGTCAATTAAAGACTCTTTTCTGATAAATATTATACCGGGCTCCTTTAAATTAAAAAAAAAAGGTTTGAATATAAGAAAAAATCAAATTAGATTTAGCATCAGTAATAAATACATATAAAAGTTCTTCAAAATTAAAATGCAATTTTTTTTTTCAATTTTTAACATAGCTTTTGATTGTAACCATTTCCTCTGAAATGATGCCTCTGGATACACTTGCAGTTAATTTGAACAGTAGTAGGCACAGAATAAATTGATATTGGAAGATTCAATGAAACATGTCTTATTTTTGCGGCAACTTAAAATTGGTGCAATTTGGAAAAATATTTATTTTTGAGCTGATATATATATATTTCGTAATCTCATTTAAATGCTTTTAACTTAAAACACATTTTAAAATAGAAAAATGGTATAAAATCTACGATCTGAAAAGTAAGTATACACTTCTTTTCAATTTCTTTTTCAGAAACTATTTAACTTCTAGATCAGTTTACCATGAATTCCCACGAGAGCAGAATTCTTCAGTTTGTTTTATTGTTTGTAATTTTGATAACTAAATTCACTTCTTTACAAAAATACGTATCATTTCAAAATATACTTTTTATTTACATGCTTTTACTATGCACGATGGAGTAAAATTTTCAAACTTCACAGAATTTTATTCCAGTTTCCACGTTTCAACACATCCAGAAAAGAAAGTGAACGCTTACAATTATTTTCCACAAACAAGATGACCGAGTTTAGGAGCAGGGGCTTTATTGTTCCTCACAATGTTCTACTTCCCATCTCTTATCATTGCCGGGGCATCTTTTGGAGGTATGCAGTTGCGTTTTGAATAAAGTTTTAAAGTTCCTTAAGTTTCGCTAGTTCTGATTCACTGCTATAGGGTTATGATTCAATGAAATATTTGGAGAAGTTAAAATCCATAACTCATTTGTATTTAAGGATATTAATGGATTAAAGAAGATTTGATCCTATTAATTACTTTTTTAAAGAATTCTCTTATTTCTTTTCTTTTCTAATTTGTGTCTGCAAAACGTTCGTATTTCTCTGTAAATTATTTGCATTCGGTTGGCTCTTTTGAGGCATCATTTTCCCGCTTAATTATTTATTGGATCGACTCTTATAAAAAGACTACCTATCGTAATAGTTCCTCAATTCTTAACGGATTATTGTCCCTAGAGCTCTAAATGCCCTTCTTTAAAAAATTTATATATATATATGTATATATGTATATATACACACACACACACACACACACACACACACACACACACACATATATATATATATATATATAACTCCTTTAATAACTATATAAAATAACTTCTTTATAATTATTTATAAAAATTCTTGCAGCCAAAAATTTCTTTTGTTCTATGGGCAATGATTATTAAAATAATTGCAGTTCAAATCTATATAAACTTTAAACAAAGAGAAAGGACCTTCCTCTGCACTAATGAAAAAATAACAAATATTCTTTTATTTGTACATAAAGAGTTAAATCCTCTTTAACAAATTCTGGGACACTAGACAGTTCTGAATTTCCTTCACAAATCCATAGCCTCCGTGTCTTCATCTACCACTGGCAAGTCTTAAAGGCACCAAAAATGTGAGTGGTGCGTGAAGTCATCCAAAAGGCACTTCGTCTATTACTTTTCTACCCCCACTGTGAGGAAATTTGGGAAGGATTTGGCGAGGAAGAGTGTAGTCAGAATGCTTCAGAAATCTGAAAAAAGTTTCCAATGTCGGAATAAATTGATTTGAAAGTTTGTTTTCTCAATTTTTTAGACCTATTAAAGACAGTAAGAATCGAATGCTCCATCAGTTGGAGCCGTTTGGTCGTAATCGAAAATTATCCGAGTGAAAATAAAAAGCTATTACATTCCTAACAGTTTCGTAATATAATGATAGTTAGTTTCTTTCACATAGAGAATTATAGGTAATCCGAGGCGAATATTCAGTGGAATATTTGTCTTGGATGATATTAATTACTTAACTTCTTCTTGTTAATAAAAATATTGCAAAATATGTTTGAATTTTAAATTAATGAAAATAAATTAATTAAATGACTTAATTTTCCGAAAGCCGGACTAAAATATTTTATATTATTATTATTATATTTTTAAATATATACAGTTCTGAGGTCTTAAAGTTTGCTCTTTTTTTATATATTTCTAAAATAAATTATATAAATACAAAAATATTCAAAAGAACCAGAAAAAAGCAGTTATTGAAATGAGAAGCGGGAATGTGGAAGAGGATATTGTTTAAACTGCAATGAAAGTGATCCATCTTAACATTACCGTTATAACAGGAATCGCTTCACGAATTTGGAACATGCCAGATACATTTTAAGCATCTTGAAGAGAAATGGAACTGTGGTTGATTATAGAAAAAGCGAGTGACAATATATTACCCATGGATGGACGGAGTAGAACAGTTCATCGGTTCCACAATCATCGAATTTGAAGGCAATGAATGGCATCTCCTGGCCGTACATTAAGAACATAATCTTTGGTTGATCCATTGATTCTGAAGAATACCTAGCGGTCAGACTACACCGTCGCTACGAAACATGCATTGCTGCTCATGAAATCTCTTTTGAGCACCTATTATATTAATTTATTATTTAAAATGTTTAATTTTTGAGTTCTAATCCCTTCTTTCTATCTTATATATGGTTTACAGAATTGTTGAAGTGCTAAGGCCTATTTACACTATTTCCCTACACAATTTCCATTATAAACCTGCTTATTTTGATATCCTCAAAGTAATGAACATTTTCGTCTTATATTTTAGAAACACTTTATAAATAAAAGCGTAGCAGCAAATCGCTCCAATACTTTACTCTTAAATTAAAACATTATCCTTGATCTGAGCATTCAAATGTTTAATTAGATCTCTGTGTTATCACATGACATTGTTATTCCCCCCAGAGTATTTAATATTAATAAATAAAGAACTACGCCTGCGCCATAAGTATGCGATTTTATCACTCATTACGAGATTTTATAAACCGATATTCTACTTGGAATAGCTATATCATAATTAACAAGGTTATATCAATATTCGGCACAGATAAAAAAGTATCTACGTTGAAAGTACAATAAAAGCTGCCATTTAAAAAAGAAAGGAATTTTCTGATGCCAATGTTTTTATATATAAAAAAAAAAGAATTACATAATTAGTATAGGGTAAGAAGTCAGCATAGGGCAAGGAGAATTTTTTTCTTTTTAATCCGCACTGAAACGTGGTCATTTAATTTTTATTTAAATTATCATTTACTGCTTCTTAAACTCCTGTTTGTGTGAAATGTTGGCATTGATTTTTAACCCACTTCCCGATAGGTTATAATCGATGAAAAAAATATATACCATACAAATATAAAAGTGAGATAATGTTGCATACTCATCCTGTTCCTAACTACGAATAAAATTTCAAGCCGCTAGGCCATCGAAAAGTTAATTTAAAATAGATTTCAAAATTTATACCAAACAGTCAGAAAAGAGAGCGACTTAATAAAATTGTTTTAAATCTCTAACAGTAGGTCTTTTGGGTAATAAATTCTTTAATAAGTACAATATGATAATAATTCTTCCACATTAATAAAAGAAAATATTAAATTATCAATCATTTCTTCATAAATGCAATTTAAAAAGGCAAAATTGCTGTTGTTTCTGATGGTACTTGTCAAAGACAAGGCCTCTATACTAATTTAGAGAATTTAAGCTGAAATCTTTGCGTCTCTTGTTTTTTAGAAGCGCCATCTATGGCCAAGAGTACAGTTTAACTACTCATGCGTCACAACCTTTTATACGGGGAGGGCAACATTCATGCATTTCATTCATTCAACCACAGATCGAAATTTAGATCTGAACCAGTTAACGATCACCTCTGATTCAGTACCCTTATGGTATTATTCTCGGCAGGGAGTTCTTTGTGACCACGACAGATTTGTACGTGCTCCGACCACCACTACACACGGAGAGTCTTCGGATGGCGGGTTCAAACTCACAACCCATCGGATGCAAATCCAACGCCCTACCAAGCAGGCGATCTTATCCTCAACGCGCTCACTCACGTCAAAACATTATTAGACATAAAAGAGTGTTGTGAAATGCGGAGTAACTTTGTAGATGTAAAATTTAGTTGTTAAATGCAGAAACTTCCACCATATATGACTATGGTTACCGAAATTTCAATGGAATATGTATCTAAAAGAGGTGGGAAAAAAGAGAGTATTTAAATTTTTCATTTAAGTGATTTTTTCCAATTATATTAGCCATTTTATTAAGAATTATATGGTTTTTTATAATTATATTTTCTGGGTTAAAAATAGTCAATGCAAATTATAATATATGTATTGAGTAAAAAGTCATCTTGATTTTTTCTGTATTTTTCAAAGTAATATATTTATATAAAAGTTGAAAGTCAATCAGTGATATATGCTCCCTTTTGTTCGATGACGTTTTGCCTTCATATGGTGAGGTTTAGAATTCCCCGTTTGTAAAAGGACCTGTCTTTGTTTTCGTAAAAGTGAACATGGTGCTATTTTGTCAACTGACCAAAATCGTGATATTTAATTTGCTAAAAAAAATTAAATATGCACCAATAATTAATTAATTTTAATCTTTGTGAAATATTCTATCAATAGAGAAATGCAAAGAGGAGCAAGAAAGATTTAAAAATTCAAACTGCGAAAGTTCATATTTCAGAAAAGAGATAAGATATAAAAGGATTGGATATATATACTTTCATGTTGAAAATTTAAGATATCATCGAAAAATAGGCAAAAAATACACATGGAAATCTTTGCATATCACTATTACATTCAAGTGTTTCAAAATTCAACTTGTGCCTATTGCACAGGCGGTATTTTAAAACAACAAGAATACATTAA
>JAPMOR010015304.1:3514-20461 GCA_026543865.1 Argiope aurantia
CGCAGCCAAGTAACAAGACCACAAGATAAAAGCAATTGCCAGTGTTTCGTAGCTGTTATCTGGCTTATAAGCTTTTCACCACAATGATATAAAAATTACTTTTTTAAGTTGTGACATTTTTGGAAGTTATGGTAAAAATATACAGAATAAATCATATAGTTTAATGGAACACCGAAATTCGACTTAATTTGTACTCAGTTTAAAAAGCAGGTTTTAAATTCTTTTCATGGTGCATATTCCCACTTGCTAAATTATATAAGTGCCGAGTTAGGTGATTATAGGATCTAATGGTCTCTGCTGTAGAACAAGCACACAAACTTTTCCTTTTCTTTAGATCATTTTTTTTATTGAAATGTAAAAACCTTCTTTTCTTAAGACAAAAACATAGCAAATAAATAATTTTAGTGAACAATAAATAAATTTTTCAAAAATAATCGAGATTGCTAAAATGTATTACAGATGAATGGCTACACATTGATTGCAAAATATTCGCATCTCACAGCTTTCGCATTATTGACACTATTGCCAAAATTTTATTTAGTATTTCAGTACTATTGAAGGAAGAATGTACTGAGTTCGGCATTCATTACCGGAGTCGCAATGAAGTTCGTGACATCATATTATTATTAAAACTCAACGACCCGGTAAGTCAGCCATCTGACTCTCCGACCAGCCACAAAGGCACACGGATTTAAACTATAAGAACTGAATGACCGGATCGCCGCAACAGCAACATTGGCGGGAACTGTGGTTGAGACCTAAGGGCCATCACCGGCCACGGTACAACCCTCCCCGAAGGAAGTACGTCCCGTCATCGAGGGGAGGAGTCAGACCTCCCACCTATTAGTGTACCCTCCAGGGTGGCGAGATCCAACCACCACGCCGGAAGCATCTCACCCTCATTCCGAGGTGTCCCCCGGGGGGACAACCCGGTAAATCTATCGTTTATCTTTCGTGATAAGGTAATTTCACTTTCATATTTTTCATAAATATTATTAATATTAGATAGAAAATTTAAGGTACAAAATTATTTTATATGAAATTTCGGATACATAATTTTTGTGAATGGCTAAATGATCGTTCGCCATTTTTTTTTATTATTACTATCTCATCTACTAAGTACATAATCGTCAAAAATTTCAAACTTGAAATTTTGATGAATCTCCACTGTCAGATCTGCATCAAGCACAAAAAACACATTTTTGTAAAATGACTGTGACAAAGATTGTCACGTAGGTACATTAGTGTGGAATGCAATGACACAGACAAGAAGTAGAGCTATACAAATTCATTAACTCAACTCAGAACACCGTTACTGACAGATCTTCTGCTTTTATATTAGCAGGGAAAGTTCCCAGAATACTTTTTTTGGAGACAGTAATAAAAGTCCAAAGCACTTGTCTAGTAAATTAAAGAAAGTTGCAGAATCTGGTGGAACATGAAATAAAGGAAAACATAAAATCAAGGAATTAAATATTTACACAGACTGTGAATCGTATTGTCGCTAGCGGGATTCGAACTTACAATCTCTTGATTATGAGACCAGTGCTATAACCATTCGGCCATGGAGAAACGACTATTGCTTTTCAATGCGGCAATATAACTCAAAGAATGCTTTGAGATAGATCAAGTTTGATATATGGATCTTTACACCAAATTTGTAAATTTCTATCAATTTTTTTCAAAAATCTATTCAGAGTCTGTCTGTCCGTCTGTTCAAATATAAGTTAATACGATAACTACAGAACGAAGAGAGCTAGAATTCAGCACACAGAGAAAGATAAAATTTCAGACAGAGTAAAATTCGGTGGACAAATTTAACATCTACATTTGACACCTGTCAAACTTTGAATCAATTCCAACACTAAGTTGATGGCTGTTGGTTTGTACTTCCAAGGGTATAAAAAGGCGATAATTCAAAAACGCAATGACTTAAATGCATTAAATTTAATACATAATTTTGTAACTGTAACTGTAGTTCTGTTTCAAATTTTGGTTCCAATTTATTACGAAAAAACGTCTCTAAAATACAAATTAAACCTTTTCATGGAATATGTGTGAAGTTTTTTTTTTGGGGGGGGGCATTCCCTCTGCTTTATTTATTTAATTTGTTTCGTTTGGAAACAAAAATAAATTGCATTCTCCTTCAAAGAATAGTCTTATACCTTGAAAATAATGAAGAAGTTTTGTAAAAAAAAATTAGGTGTCTTTTAATGGAGAAATTTCAGTTTTCTTGCTTCGTAAATATTTATCTGAAATATTAAACTAGTTGGCATTGTATCGATATTTTTTTAGAGTTCCAAAAATTCATCATATTTCCACATAAAGAGCTATATATAAACAAACCTCAAAGTATCATATTGACGGTCCAAAACTAGTAGAAAAATAAGCGGAATCTTTTAATGGCTCTTATTGTTCCCAGCATAGAGATAGACTTTTGGATGAAATAAAAAAAAGAAACATAATACCTCCATTATCGTCCACCCAACCATCTTCGTCGTATTTTTATTTTTTCTTTCGCTTTGTTAGTTTAATCGAACTGGTATAAATATCAACTACTATAAATGTATCTTAATTTTTTTCACTGCTTAAATGCAGCGTTTTGAGGCTGAAACTCTTTATAGTGTAAAAAATTCAATTAGCTTAAATAACATGTTAACATAAAGCTCTCATACGACATTTTTAGCAAACAGAAAGAAAAAATTACTATCGAATTTCGGCAAAAAAAATGTAAATAAAACAATATTTTAGATAAAAGATTTTAATAACCATTTTAGCTAAGTTTTTTTTTTTTTCCGTATAGATCGTTGGAAGCGAGGAAAGCATGAAAGATCATATAGAAGATGTTTATTTTACCACGAAATGTTGCATGTTTGATTCAATAGCCTTAAATTGGTTTTTATCTTTCGACTTATCCTCCATGAAATATCGTGACTGTATTATCTTTATTTCGTGGATAAATGCTGTGGATCTAAGTTGTTCTATCATTACTGTTACAGATTGTACGCGAAACAAATGTGAAATGTTAAAATTAACTTCTAAAACAAGAAAATTTAATACGATTATTACGATAATTCTAAACCATGTTTTTTCTCAATAATATATACTTCTGTTTTTTCATCATTCTATAAAAAGAATGTTATTTCTAAGTAATGGATGCCATCTATATTTAAACAAAATAGTTTCATCATCAAATGGCAAAATCTCATTTCATGAAAATAAAAATAATGAGATTTCAAGTTAGAACTGCGATTTTACACTTTGTACCAGTAAACAAGTTATAAACCCTTTATTAAAGTTTCGAAAAAGCAACTTGGCGTGCATTATCAAAATAGAATTATTTAAAGTGGAAAAACGGAAGTATTTTTATAACATTCTGAAAAACAGATGTAGTGGATTTAGTCAGAATCTTCTTTAAGCTCAGCAAGTCGTATAAAACGCTACTCAAAATGCATTGAATGTGCAACTTACGCTCTTAATATGTTGTTTTTCATCGAAAATGAATTATTTTCAAAAAAGTAATAAAACCGACAAGAAACAAAAAAAAATTGAATTAATCAGTGAAACATAATAATTCTGTTTACGATTCTGTATGCTATATCGATCTCATTTGAACTTTTCAGCTAAAAGACTAAATATTGCATTTCATTAAATCTTATAAAAATCATTATTTCGAATTATTGATTCGCTATAATGAATATCTACTTTTTGGACTACGCTGGAAGAATATTTGTTGCCCTTATTGGTGGAGATGTGTGTGTTAGAAAAATAAACAAATATTTTCAAGAAAGACAAATGCAAGATTATAAAACTATTCCACGGATTTATATTCTGATAAAATGTCTAAGAAATTAAAAAAAAAAGACCTTTAAGAGTTAAACTTCATTACAGTTAAAATTTAAAGGAAACCTTAGATTTTGGAAAGATTTGTTATAAGATTTCAACACAATTTTTCTAATTGGAAACTGCAATACAGCTTGAGATATTGAAAAGATTCGTTATAGGATTCCAACACAATTTTTTGAACTGAAAACTGTAATACAGCTTTATATATTGAAGAGATTTTAAACTAAAACTTCAATATCTTAATGCGAATTTTAAACAATTCAAAGAAAAATCTCTAGATGTTGAGAGATCCATTAAATGATTTACCGAAACCAGTTTTTGATTTGAAAACACCAATCAAAATCCGAGTTATTGAAGAGAATTCTTTTAAAATCTCTGTATCATTTTTTCAAATTGAAAAATATCTTCGGTGATTGAAGAGAATTGGTTTGAATTGAAATTTCAACATTATAGTTCGAATTTAAAGATTGACGAAAAGAGTCTTATTAGGATTTATACTTTGACATCACTTTTCGAATCAAACCTGGATAAAACTTATAAAATTAGAGAAATATGGTGTAGGATTCCAATCTCAACACTGCATATCGAATTTAACCAGAATAATTGTTATGCAAAAGTACAATCAGCTTATAACACAAGCAAAACTGTTCTTTTGACTTCAATGAGAATCTTAAATTGCCTTTTTAAAATTTTCTTCCGTTAGAAATCATTAGCTGTGATACAGTGACTTCTCTTTAATAAATCAGTCATTCCTTAAAAAATTAATGTTTAAGTGTAGCAGCTTCTTATTTTTTTTTTCAAACGAAAGCCCCAATTCTCCTGACACGTCATGTCTATGTGTTTTTTCATTTCATTCCCTTTCTAAACTTTTTTATGAAAACGAATTGTTTTAAACTGGGCTCGAAGAAAGAATAAATTAAAATAATCATTTTAAATATTGCTTGAGACAACACTTGAAGTCTTGTTTAGCAACATTAATGAGAAGTCAAAGTTACTGTCACTAACTGATTTTGTTTTTTGTTGTTTTTACATATAACACTGCAATTTTTAAAAGCAAATCCTACTTTCTATTCAAATTGTAAAGTGATTGCAATGCCTTTAGATTTTTTCTATTAATTAAGTTTCAATTAAAAATATATAGTATCGGTTTTGAAATGAGTGTTTCCTTTTTCAATTTAAAAAGATCTTTGAAGCTGAAGTAAAAATTTTATATCGTATGAAATAAATTCAAACAAATTAAAGCATTTGACCAAAATTTTTATGTATAAGATCTTATGCACAGATATAAAAATGTATGTTTTATTACCATTTTCGTTCGGCAAAAAATAAATAAAAACGCTCTAGATCTAACTTTATACCATTTCAACACAAGATGGTAATTCTTTGACTTAAAATACGTCTATTTTGCTTATTGTATCAAAATAGCATAATTAGGATTTTAATGTATCATAGATAATACGAGAACAACTATGCACTCTAATAAGGAAAACGTGTTTTGCATAATTAAAACGACACTATCAATAAATGTCATTTAATAAAAAGATTTTATAATGTCATTTAATAAAAAATAAATGCTTTGAAAATGAATATAAAACATGTCAACTTGCATTTATATAAAAGTAAAATCATTCAGAATCGTACTGCAAATGAACTTGATATCGTCGAAAAAATTTTGAAATATGTAGTTATTAATAATAGTGCAAATAAAGGGCATTTTTCGAGAGAAAAATGCAGTAGATTCGCATTCTTCGTTGCTTTAACCCTAAATTTAGGATTCATTTACAGTTGCACGATTCTTGTGCGTGAGGGCTTTCTTGTAGGATTGACAGACAAATCATGGCTTATATCACTTTTTAGAACAATTTTATCAATGTCACTGTGGTATATGGTTAACTTGAAGGGAAAAATTTATTTCAAATGCATTCGCCATTTAAAAAAATTAAGTCGTACAAAAAAATCTCGTTACAGAGAAGCAATTCTTATTTTTTCTGTTGTTTTAATATCAATAATCTTTCCAATTTTCTATGTTGTAATCCAAGCTTATGCAGAAACACACACGGATAGCTTTATTGTAAACTACTTCTGGCTGTTGAATAGTGACATCAAAAATACCTTTGGACAAAGGACAGCTGTTATAGCTATAGCTTCTTTTGTGTATTATGCTGAACAATTTATTTTCCCGTGTATTTTTGCTATTATATACTGTACACTGGCATGGAAAATCGCTGAAGCTGTATCAAATATAGAAATCCCCCAAAAGGTTATAGATTTTCAAGAAATTCTACAACATTTGGAAACACGGAGAAAATTGATAGAATTTGTAAGATACTTTGAAAGTACTTTCACAGTTGTAATATTCTGGTTGACATGGTACAATCTGTTGTCCTTATTTGCAACTTTAGTTATGTCGATGGGCCTCTCTGTAATGAATAGTCTTGTTGCCATAAGTGAAGCTCTAATAATCTTTATATCATGCTCCGTTTCGTTCGTTGGGACAGTTCTATGTGCGTCTAAAGTATCAGACGCATTTGCAGGACTAAAAGTAAATCTCAGAAAATTGTATCAGAATTTGCTGAAGGATTACATCCCTCAAACTGGCAACAAGGTTATGTGCATGAAACTTTTAGAGTCTGCCATTGATGAAGAAAATTATTATTTCACACTTTGGGGTTTTCTCTACATGAACAAATCTCTTATTCTCAGCGCACTGGGTGCTTTAGTAACTTACGGTGTTGTTTTGGTACAGCTGAAACCACCTTCTTAAATCATTCAATATATGTCTTGTTTCATTTCTTAACTGAATATTGGGCATGAATATGCTTAAACCTTTTTCTGTGAATATGAAAATTTTTAAATCTTATTGTTGAAAAAGATTATTATTTCACACTTTGGGAATTTCTCTACATGAACAAGTCTCTTATTCTCATCACACTGGGTGCTTTAGTAACTTATGGTGGTGTTTTGGTACAGCTGAAAGCGCCGTCTTAAATCCTTCTATAGATACGTGTTTCTTTATTTAATAACTGAATATTGGGCATGAATATGCTGAAACATTTATCTATGCATATAAAACTTTTGATATCTCATTGAGGAAGAGGATTATTATTTCACAGTTTCTTCTTTACATGAACTGAATATTGGGCATGAATATGCTGAAACATTTATCTATGTGCATGAAACTTTTAGAATCTACCATTGATGAAGAAGATTATTAATTCACACCTTGAGGATTTTTCTACATGAACAAGTCTTTTATTCTCAGCGCACTGTGTGCTTTAGTAACTTATGATGTTGTTTTGATATAGTTGAAAACATCTTCTAAAGTCATTCAATATACGTCTTGTTTCTTCATTTAAAAAATGAATTATGGTTATGAATATGCTGAAATCTTTATCTATGTGTATGAAACTTTTGAAGTTTATTGATGAAGGGGGTTATTATTTCACACTTTGTGGATTTCTCTACATAAACAAATCTCTTATTCTCAGCTTACTGAGTGCTTTAGTAACTTATAGTGTCGCTTTGGTACAGCTGAGATCGCCAACTTAAAACATTCAGTATATTGTCAACTAAGAGGCTTGTGAAACTCCGAAGAAGTTGACTTATGTTTAAAACTGGCGAACAAAAAACAGTTAATAACTGGAACAACAATATATTTTTCAGTACAAAAGAAAGACTCGGAAGTCGAAGTCGACCATTTATGAGCATATTATTAATCTTATTTCCTTCAGGCGCCGAATCCACAAATTTAAAGAAAACTTTAAATGGGATGATTTCCCACCACTGATTTAAAGTTTAAATATAATGAAAAATGATCCATTTTTGTTAGTGGACCCTTAAGACTGGTAAGAAATAGGTCGTCTGCATAAAGATAAGAGAAAAGTTGATCTTGGAGTTACTAGAACATACTATCACCCATCCAAATGGTCAAAATCCATTCCCAGAAAGCTGCGCTTTGCCGCTTGTGGAATAGGAGAGAATTGTCTATTACGACATGCTGAAGACTAATCAAGTAACTGATTCCTTGGTTATAATAACCATCTGGGCAGTTCTAAGCAATACATTGACCAGAAATGGTCACTTTTAAAGAGGCGGACATCACCAGAATCATGGTAGATAACATATGTCTTTTGCTATTGTCGAAAATTGTGGGAGCTTCGCTTATTCCGTGTTTCATATAGATCTTCGTCCTCGAACTAGTATTTTTTCCTCACTTTGCAAAAGTGGTTAAATCGACATAAATTGAATTTTTGAGAACTGCAAACAGCTACCTATTGCAATTTTTTATCGATACAGTAGGGACGTTTTAAAATAATGAAGTAATAAAACAGAGCAAAGTTAAGACAGACATCTAATATAATTCGAGTGCAGCGAGTACTGTGGAACTTCAGAATTGCTTCAGTTATCTTCAAAAACAAAATATTGATTCACACTGAAGAAATACTGAAAAAAATTCAAAAACTCCTGCATTTGCAATTTTATTAGAAAAATAATAACAATCTTAATAGAAATATTTTCAGACAATTATTTTATTGATAGAGAATCGATTTCTTGATGGATTTAATTTAAAACTTAACACGGATCTACATTTAAAATGGTAAAATTGAGCACCAAATTTTATCTATGCAGTCGTTTGCATTTTGTATTTACTGTATTCACTAGCATTCGGAGAGAAGGCGAATTTTGACTGTATTGATTTTATTCAAAATTTGACTAGTGTCTACAAATATGGTAGAAAGATCACATACCTAATTTTACCCATTTAACTTAAAGTGTTTTTAAATTATTATGGTCACAGACTGACATAATTTTGAAAAATGAGTGTTTCAGACTAAAAAAAAGTCTGAGACATGGAGATTAGTCAAATTTTTTTAGTTAAAATTTTCTAACTATTATAGTCTTTTTCTTCTTCTTCGTATACGAGAAAATAAAAAAATGTAAGTGGTGCCAATTATTTACATTTTTTATATTTATTCTGTGAAATAATAATGTTTAATGCTTTTTTTCCCTATCGATGGCCATGAAATATATGCATTTTGTATGATGTTGGTTCAATATGCAGATTTTTTGTGTCTACTGTATATATTGATTGCTCTTCATTACTTTTGATACATTTTATCATAGTTAAACTAAACTTTACGCCATTAAATAATTATCCAAAGGAAAATCAATTTCCTTTGTAATATAAAGCTCCTTTGCTATCTTTGATCTTATCATAATTTTCTGAAACATTTTTTTTTTTTTTTTTTTTTTGCTTATTTAAAGTTAAACATTTTATGACAGTCTTTAAAAAAAACTTTCTACCCTGCTTAAATTTCAAAAACTTTGTTTAATCATTAAAAAATATATATTATTCTTTTTCCCCTACAAGCTGAAAGATTTCACAGTTATCCAAAAAAATGATCTAAACTTGTTTGCTGCTGTTTTCCTACAGTAGAAGATATATTATTAAAAAAAACATGTTTTAATATTTTAGGTTTCCATAACTTGGTAAATACACACACGCTAAAGCAATACTTCGATAGAGAAATATTTAAATAAGAGGCATATTAGCATTGTTGATATTCTGAAGAAAAAAAATCTATATTTTTACATCGATGTCGATACCATATTCCAGAAGTCGTTTAGCACTGTTGTTATTGTCAGCAGTAATATTGTTTGCATGACTTATTTAATAAGATATTGATGTCCATTTTATGCCATATTTACAATGGCATTAAAAAATACATAAAATGCTTATAAATATAATAACATATTTTATCGCTATTGCGTGAGTATGCATCGTGGACACGCAAATGAAATTTAAATGATTCTTCAAATATTCAATTGTTTCGACAAAATTTTTGTTTATCTTTATTTTCGTTATCCCTCCATTTTATCTTCAGTGTGTGTGACTTACAAACGACTTATCAATTCTGAATATATTATGTTTGGTTTTTTCAATGATAAAATTTGTCTCTCGTCTATAAAATGTGTGGAAATTGGAAGTTGCTGTATTGAAATAAAGTTTATCTAATTATAGCTACGATTTCTTTAAAAATGATTCGAAAACTATTAAATTTTTAAACTACTCCAGTATAAGGTTCACTACATTTTATGTATTAGAATTTTAGTCAACATGTTACTTTTTTAATTTTCTATTATTTAAATTTATCTATCTAATAAGCATTATTAAACCAAATTTATTCAGTCGAACTGTGTGTTTACGTAGCAAAGACTATCGGAATAATAATAAGCTTTGAAGCATATTGATATTTTATGAAATATAGCAAATTTTAATTTGCTTATATCATGCTTAACCAACATAATTATTTTTAATATTTCAGAAATAAATATCTGTTTATAGAGGATGTTAGAATCTGCTGATATTTCGTTGCTATTGAATAGTTTACCGCAATTAAAGATCAAAATCGATTTGGATGTGAAAGGATTGAGCCTTTCCTGGTGCAGAAAATTAGATTGCATTGATTGATTGGAAGAATTTAATCCAAATGAATTATTGGCTCTATAAGTGAATGAATTGAACAGTTCTTTGTGACGGACATTCGATTCCGCAAATTCGATTCTATTATAGCAGATAAGTATTTATAAGTCTACAACTGTGAAGAACATTTAATATAAGAGTGAACTGTGTTGATGATGTATTTAAAAGTGAATAGGATCAATACATATTAAAAGTTGCTGAATTGAGAACAGTTGCTCCCCCATAAAATGTTATGCGGCTTATTTTCACATTTGTGCAAGATATAACAAGTTATTTCATGAAAGAGTCAAGTGAATATTTATTTTAGGAACTGAGAATAACTGAAAAGTGTGTGGTGTTCCTAAGATGACTAGTGATAAAGCAATCAAATGGTAAAGCACGAAGAAGTACCAAAAGAAAATTTTCAAGTGTTATACAAAATTAAGTGTTCAAGTGTTTTAAAAATGGATGTAAATTCATCTTAGTAAAAGAAAAATAAACTGACTTAAGCACTAGCAGATCATATGCTATACTCCATAAAGCATTACTAAGTGAAAAGTACTGCTGAGCGATATAGAATTGCGTTTTCTGTTCTGTTATTACTTCAGTTTGAATATTTCGTCTTCGATATTATTTAGTAAAAGCGATTCTAATACAATTTCAGCAACATTATAATTTGATATTTTAGCAAAATATACATTGATCATGAATTTATAAACTAAGAACTGTGAAAATAGCGATTAAAATTTGACTCATACAGTTTTAAATTTAGAGATTCAGGTACATATTTATTACATATAAACGTACAAATTTACCATTATAGAAATAACTATTATTTGTGAAATGGCATGCTGTTCAAGTGAATAACTGAAGGCTTATTGGTGATTCAAAACATCTGGCTAAAATTAAATATTTTGTATGATTAGTATAAGCTGTGATGGCAAAAATTTGACGTTGAACAATTGGAATAGATTGTTAGAGTTCAACAATTGTGATTTATTTTCTGATTATGAAAAGTAAACAAACAAATTTTTAGCTTTTCAGATAAAAATTTATTTTATTTTAAACATAGAGATTTGCTGTTTAATAACTGACTGCTTGAAATTTAAATTTCTAAAACCTTATCTAAAAAAAATATAGTGTATTTCTTGATTACAAAAATTGCTTTTCATGTGCTTAAATATTATCCATAATATTTGTTTGTATATTGTTGTAAATTTTAAATGTTCTATGATATCTCTACAGCATTGTTCAAAACTCTGAATATCTTACAAATGATGATGATCGTGATGATCTATTACGAAACTATTAGTTATGTTGTTAATACTAGAATGTGACATGTTACGGTATTAGAGTCTTCAATTGAAAGTGTTATGATTAAAAAAAATTGAGTGGAATGTTCAAATTTTAATAATTAATTAATTTTTTCTAATATTCGTTCTAAAATGTGGAAAATTTCGTCGGCGTTTTTGAATTTTGATGCAATTAGCTTTATTTCCTAATCTATAATTAATTTTTAATCTATACAGTTTCATAATTAAAATATTTTGATGCCTAATTTAATATTTTCTTGATCCAAGTAGATTATGCATTACCGAGTTCTTTAATAAGCTACAATGTAATATCTTTCTGATAGGCAAAAACCATTCATAGAAAAGAAAATTAATCTGATTCGGATACTTGTTTCCTTGTTATTTTCATGCTTTTTGTAATAATGATGGATAAGATAATAATTTTGACTCTGGAAATTGAGTTGTGAATTTAAATATTTTTTAAAAAAAAATGGCTTCTAAAGATATAGGCTTATTTCCATACAAAAGCAAAATTTTACAGCCATTTATCTCATCTGAGCTCAACTTAGCAGAAAAATTTTTAAAATATTTTATTATTAGTAGTGAAAATAATTGGAAATGTCTATTTCCAAAAAATTATAAGAGTTTTGCATTTTTCTTTTCATTAATTATGAATTTCGGTTTTATTTATAGTTGCTCCATTCTTATGCATATAGGAATTTTAATAGGATTAGGAGACAAATCATGGTTAATATCGCTCTTTAGAACATTCATGTCATTCATGATATGGTATATGGTAAATTGTAAATGGAAAAATTATTTTAAATTAATTCGTCAGTTGAAAAAACTACATTGCCTAAAACAATCAAAGAAAACTGAATCAGTCATAATTTTTCTAATTACTACTGTTTCAGTAATTTTCCCAACAGTCTATGTTATAATCCAAACACATGCTGATAGAACTGCTGAAATTGATACAGTTAGCACCTTCTGGTTCTTTGATTTTCATATGGAAAATTATTACGGTCAAAGAACCATTATTCTTATTTCAGCATTTTTTACCTATTACATTCAGCAATTCATTTTCCCCAGCATTTTATCTATAGTTTATTGTATATTGACGTGGAATATCAGTAAAATCGTAATAACCTTAGAAATTCCTAAAAGTTTCCTGCACCATCAAGAACTTCTGCAATGTCTAGAAAGAAGAAAAAAGCTAGTTGAACTTGTGAGAGACATTGAAGATTATTTTACTGTTGTAATGTTTTGGTTAACATGGTACAATATCGTGTCTATATTTGCTGCTTTCATAATGTTTATGGGCCTATCCAAGATGAAAAGTATTGTTGCCATATGCGAAGGTTTGCTGCTTTTTGTTACTTGTTTTGTTTCTTTTATTTGGACCATTGTGTGCGCCTCTAAAGTGCCAGGTTCTTTCGTATTATTAAAAATAAAGCTTAGAAATATGTATCAGAGTTCTTTGGAACAAATTATGCCCCAAAATGGTGCTCAAATGAAGTACTCGATGCTTGTGGAGTCGGTTATTAATGAGGAGGAATGTTGTTTCACTCTTTGGGGATTTCTTAATATAAATAAGTCTCTCATCCTTAGCGCACTCGGTGCATTAGTAACCTATGGTATTTTATTAGTTCAAATTAAACCCGAATCTTAGTGCAAAGAGTACAGTCACATTGCAATAGTCAGGTCATTAAGAGAATGACTGACTGTCGCTTATTATAATGGTGGAAAATTATTTTTCAAAATTTGCTAAAACTAATTGCGAATGTTGGAGAATAAAAGTCTCGAAACTTTGAACAAAGCTTTTATTTATTGATTGATCATAATTAAGAAAACTACATTAAGAATATGAATGTTCAATAATTATGTATATACATACGAAATTTATATAAAATAACACCATTACCTGACAAAGTTTAAAAAGTAAAAGAAATAAACTGACGTAATACACATGAAGTGAAAATAATAAGAGGAAAGAATCACACAAAGCTTCATTGTCTTCATCGATTTCACAGACATCTGAACAAAAAGAAAATGCATTGAACTTGCTATACCTATGTTTTAAATATTGATTATACTGTAGCATTTTTTCATTGTTTGAGACTTGAATCAGTGATTGCCCACCTATTAGACAATACTTTGACAAATCCTGTTGTCCTACATTCTGGGCAATACTTTAACATTTCGCCATGCCTGTCCCCCAACATATTTTAACAATTCTTGACGCTAGATGATATATTTGGCAATACTTGTTGTCCAAAATTTTGACATTATCTGGGTATAAATATTGAACTTACACTCTTTGCATTTTTTCTGCTTGAGAATTGACGTATCAATCGGCCCTCCTATTTGGCAAAACTTGGACAATTCCTGTCTCCCAACATTAAGCAATATTTTTGCAATTCCTGTCGTAGACAATATTAGACAATACTTCGTCGATTCCTCCCGCCAAACATATTTGGTAATGCCTGTCACCCAAGTTTTTGGCAGTACCTGTGTAATAAATATTGATTACATTCTTTCCATTTTCATTGGTTAAGACTGGTTGAAGTACCTCCCAACATATTTTCCAATTAGGATACTTTCTGCTGCTATGTTATTGAGAGATATTGACTCAAATGTATTGCGAGGAAATAGCTCTCACAGTACAACTGAGAACATAACAAATGTATTTGCGACATAATTCAATTAATACGATTTAAATAACATAAATAAAGCATTTAAGTTAAAATCCAGGAAAACATGACTTATTTGATGATATGGTAGCATGATATCCGTGAGATACAATAATTCACGAATAAATTAAAGGAAAATGATGATTGTGCAGGAAGATTTAAAATTAATTCGGATATTTTTTGTCTAGAAATAAGACATTATTATTTGTATAATTGATGGCTTTTAACCACTAAATAACTCTGCAGCTGGTAAAGCGAAGCTTTTCATAAGACAAAGTCCCTTAACAGAGTAATGGCTAAGGAATGTTAACTGTACCTTCCTCTATTTAGAACTACTTTTGTTATCGAGAAAACATATTTTTACAGTATAGCAGATCTTATTGATGACATGAAAGAATTCAAGTGATGGGAACATTGTTTAATGCCACAAAAAAGGTGTGGTTTCTCGTCTTTCGCAATAGAAAATGGCATATTTATAAGCTATTATTTCAGTCATTGCCTTATCCTTTGCAACGGAACTCGTCATCAGATGCAGAGACATTTAGTAGTTTGAACCAATAGCTGTAAGTTGCTCCGGATTTCAAGCGATCTTCTCAATGATTTATCAAGTATCCAATTAATTTAGAAAGAATCATATATTGTGATGTCATTTGTAAGAATAGTGGTGTGGAAACAACGATTCTACTATCATGGACTCTGCAAACAGGGTCTCTACAATCTGAAACCATCGAAACGATGGTTCATAAGTACAAAATGCCATCTTACATACCTGTTACTTATAACTTAAACATCTCATTAGTTAAATAAAATAATTAAGTTTAATAAAATGGATTAGACAATCCATCTCGAAGTACTTTGAATGAACGAAGTTTATTAAAAAAATTTCCAAATATAATTTTGAAGTGTTACAGAAATTACAATATTTTATATACAATTCAATTAAAAACGATAATTTTGAACGTTTTAAGCTGAGATATATGAAAATAAAAATAAATTTAAAAAATTAAGATAAATTAATACATACACATATAATACAAAGTCCAAAACTATTTATAGTTTTTGTTATTTTTAGGGTACAAGTTTAGTAAAAATACATACTATCAATATATCTTATATTATACAAAATTCTTATTAACTCGTTTCGCTCTTTCAAGTTTGAGCGAAACATTAGAAAGATTTTTTCTCTCTATTTTAACTTATATAGCCTCTTAGTTAAATGTATTGTGCATGTAAAATGGCATAATGTAATGTAATACCTGAAGCTTAGCGAATTCTTTAACAGAATAAAAATTTGATTTTTTTGACAAAAATCAACTGCATAATAAAATATCGTTTTATAAAATATGCATTAGTTTTGTGTCTTTATTATTTTAATTCTATTATCACCTTTGTAATATTTACATCAATTTATAATTCTTTAAAATATTTTGTTAGCTTTCTTCAACTGTATTTCTGAATTTCAATTGTGCGTTTGAGATAATACAGTCAAATTTGGATTAAAGAGGTTAAAACCCAACTCCTTCATTAAACTGTTGAACTGAAAACAAGCGTCAAGTATCAAATGCAGGAATTCCTGAAGTATTGGATGCGCATTTCTTATCTTTTGTAGATTTGTTTTTATTTATACAGTATTTAGTCCACAACTACTTCTCTGCTGTTTTCCTTCATCTCGGAATCTAATGAACATGGAAATCCTCAATAAGTGAAAAATATAACCTTGAAATTTATATCATGATTCCTGCTTAAATAAATCGAAAAATTGAGACATACGTGAAAAGTCATTCTCATCTGTGAGCCATTGATCTACCCACTGTCTTATACACCGCCATCCAGAACGAGTGGTCAGCTTGAATTAATGTAACTCATTTTTTAAAATGACTGTGTACTTTTTGCTCATCGAAGAGCTTTCAAAGATATCCAGGTACCCTTCAATATCTAAGCAAATACCAGTATTAGATGGCTTCGACCAGACTCGAAAATACGATGATTTACGCTTCAAAAATATATTCCACAAAAAAATAAAAATAAAAAATCTTCAACTTGCCAGAATCAAGTGGGAAAAGAATTCGCCACTCAATATAATTATCAATCATAATACTTCTCCAAATCTAAATTTAATGAACTTAAGCATTCATAAGGAAATCTGGATAAGGGCACTGCGCCTAAATTTATATCTTGAAGAGAAGTTTATCTAGATATTTTAAATCATGTTCCATGTCTATCTCACAAATTCACCTAATAATTAACGATTAAATCATGTACCATGATTAGGCGATTAATAATTTCATTAATTAAATGGCCTACATTGTTGAAAGACCAACTTTAACTGAAAGTAATATAAGACAAAGAATTGTTTCAAAACTATCAAGAACCTCCTTCAGTACAGACAAAGCACGTCCCAATGCCATTGTAAAACTTTTAATAATCTGGGAAATTATGACTCCATAATAATATACCCCACAAAATTTTATCAACATGCTTAAAACAACTGGAAAAGAAAATTCTTTAAATGTTGAGTCATTTAGTGCATTTTTAAATTCATAAGGAATATCAGAAAATTCAGAGCAGTTGTCCATCTATAATCCATATCATGGAGGGAATAATATTTTTCCTTATTTGCTATTCTAGACGTCGCAACGTTTTGTGTCTACTT
>JAPMOR010015304.1:20471-34714 GCA_026543865.1 Argiope aurantia
CACAGTAAACATTATGCAATTGTTTAAGGCTGAGTCATAGTGTTAAGACATTTACTTATATTTTTCAATTACACTTTAAATGAGCGAAGAATTATATTCTATATTGTTTGAGTCTATAAATGTAAAGCGACAAAAATCCCAAAACTGTATTTTCATACAAATCCTCGGTTCTACTAATCATATTAAGTAAACTTTTCTTGTCATTATAACCTATTAAACAAAAAGTCTATTATTAAAAAAATATTAAACTGGACTAAACTGGGTCCTCTGAATATCATTATTTTAGAATAGTCGATGGCTTCTTCAAATTAGCGCTCCATCAATTGGAAGATTCTCCATGCGGCGGTAACTAAAACGATCTAAAATTAAAATATTTAAAGCTTAATAACTCGGGGAATTTTAGTCGCAAGGTAGTTTTTTTATTTAACATTTTTCGTTTCTCAAATATATTTCCCTAAATATGACTAACGAAAATTGACTATTTAAAAATTTAGACTTCACAATTTTTTCAACAGCATTTTTTGCAAATATTATTGAAAAAATTGTTTTACAGTTAAATTGTAGTTTTGCAAACAAAACTATAATTTCTTATGCCATTTAAAGCATTTTTCCATTTAGAAATATATATCAGTCTCTCAAAGATTGAAAATTATCTGTTGTGCCAAAGTAATTACTTTGTACAAAAGAAGAAAAAAAAAGACTGATTAGAATTTTGTTAACCTTTTTTATTCTTTACAAATATTCATGAAATGATGAATGAATTATTCCATAGAAATACATCCCAAAGCAAGAAGTTAAATAACTTTCTAAAATCAATCAACTTCAATAAAATAATGATGTGCTATCTTTTGCTTAGAGCAGAATCGCTGATAGACGTAACCCTTTTGAACGATTACTCACAGTTTCAAAAATGTTTATAAAAGATAATCAGTTTGTATAACTGATGAGAGTTAGGTATAATTTGCAATGAATTTTATTTTTATTTCCTACAAATGCTCAAGAAATGATGAATGACGTTTTCAAAAAGCTCATGTTAAAAATAAAACAAAAAATCATGACAAATTGTCATTACTGGTCACCCATCTATGAATCAAAATAACATTATGAATTCGCCGATTAAAATACGATTACATATATCAAATTAGATTCTCTTTTATGCATTAAAGAAATGAAAAAACAAATTGGAGTTTTAGCGTACGTCCATTTAGGCATGTAATTACATTAAAAAGGTGATTCTATGCGAAATTGTGATTTTTTTTTAAATTTAATATTTTTAAAGTTTGAGCAGGTTTTTTTTTATAAAAACCATTACAATTTTGTTTCTAAGTCTATTTTTTGGGAAGTTACACTGATTTTTATATTTGCATTTATATACGTTTTAATGCTATTTTACATCTTTAGATGCTGTTTTCTCAAATTAATTTTTGATAACATTTTCTTACGAAAACCTCATAATTGAAATCTAATATACATTTTTACTCAAATTTTTCAAATTTCTCAACATGCTCTGCATTTCTAAACTAAAGAATATGTAATCTATTCCTTTACTTTTCTTATGCTTTATTTCCTTTAGTAAATATTTTAGTTTTTTTTTTTAGTTCTCCACAAAAAAAAAAAAAAAAAAAAAAAAAAAAAAAAAAAAAAAAAAAAAAATGAAAAAAAAAATTGAAACTTTTGTGTTAATCATCAGCCGGAGCCCAATATTTAAAGAAGAATGTAATTGCATCTTATTTCTTTATTTCAAGAACTAGTTAATATATTTCTAAAGTTATTTGCAAAATTTTAAGCAAATCATTTGATAAAGCTCTAAACTGAAAGATTTTTGCTTTTTACCTCATTTTAGCCAAAAAAAAAAAAAGGTTTTCTTTCCCTATTTAAAAAAAAAAAAAAAAAAAAAAAAAAAAAAAAAAAACCTGCTATATTTTGGTTTCATAGATGTTTTTTTAATCTATTTTATACAAATATTCAAAAATCTAACTTTTTTTAATGTTTTTCAAAAAATATCTCAAACGTAGTCACATACCTTAAATTAATCCCTCATCAACAAATCAAATAAAAGTTACAATGTGAGTGGTCACCCCAAAACTTTCTCGCGTAAAATAATAAAATGATTTATCACCCTCCTTATTCCAGTATAAAATTTTGGACCTTGGGTAAGGCCACGAATGCTTTGCGTTAAAATAGTCACGAGTATTGATCCTTGGCGTGAATTTCGCCTTTTAGCTGAGTCTATTGTGTGTTCCTTGGCGAAATTTCTGGTGATTAATCCCTGGCATGCAAAATAATAGAATTTGTTTTAGATGCTTTGTTTCCTATTCACTGACATCAAAATTTGACGCAGAACCACAATTGTAGTCACAAAATCACATTCCAAATTTGATATATTTAAGCCTTATGGCTTAAATCATGTTTAAATGCTTTAAAAATGCTTGTGAAAGTACATAAAGTCCAGATGTTTAAATGCTTGTGAAAGTACAGACAGACAAAAAGTCAACCGCTTTTGTTCTAAATATAATAGATTTAACATTTGAAGTGTAGATAACTATGCACCAAATTTTATTCATCTAGCTCTCTTTCTTTTGTAGTTGTCGTGTTAGCTTAAATTTGGACAACCGGATTCCTCTGAATGAATATCGCTCAAAATATAATAAGCATCTACAAATTTGGCTCAGATACTAAATTTCATTCATCTACTTTAATGATGTTTTTTAGTTATCGTATTCACAGACAGACAGACATAAAGTCAAAAATGTTTTTTCCGGACTCAGGGAAGTTTGAAACGTGGAAATTCATAAAAATCTCCAGTTCGAATTTTTTTAACGATTACATTATTTCTTCTATACTTCACATATAAAAAAGAAAAAGGGAATGAAATGAAAATATTTGTTATTGTAGAATGATTGTTTCTCATCGCAATTGATAAATGTGTTTGCTAACAGAGCATATGGAGGGAGCATTCCAACTGCCCCATAAAAAAAATCAATCCGTCAAAAAGGTCAAAAATATGCTCAAACATCAGTTTCTTTTTAGGGGAGGAAGGATCTCTATTCATAATTTTCCTGAAACAGTTAACTATAACATGTAACTGGAAAGGAGGAGAATTAAACTTAGAAGTATCTTTAGCAAATGAAAATTTAGGTATCCCCTTTTCCAAACAATAATAATTGGGCTGTTCAAAAGATTTTTTTTTTATTTTAATTCACCTTCCTGAGAATTGACTTTAGCATCTCGCGAATAAAAATATTAATTTTGAAATATTTTAAATAACTTTTTAACACAACTCGTATATTTAAATTAAAAGTTTGAGAAGGCTATTGACTCATGAATCAATACACAAACAACAAAAATGCATTGGGCCGCGCTGATCTGCAAATATGAAAATAAAAACAAAAATATTTTGACATTTTAACAGAGCTTGATTTTAATTTGAGTAAGTTCGAAAATACAGATTTTGCAATACATAATGAACTTTTAAAAATTAACAACCTTGAAATACCATACATAAAACTCTTAAAGACTTAGAGTATTCAAAAGTTTTGGATCCCTAATCAATTGCTTTCAGTTATCCATTTGATAGTCCGGCTCGATTCCTGAAGCATAAAGAGACAATTAATACAACTGCCTCTTCTTTTAACTATTTGATAATTCAGATCTGTTGTTGAAGCATAGAAAGACCGTTAACACATTACATGAGGGAAACATAATTGACGTTGTCGTCTGTCACTAGAGTGTGGGTTAAATAAAAACACGTATTTCGTACACGAGTTTGAAATTGACGGAAAAACATTGGCTGCACACGTAAGTCCCCGGCGAAATACACCCGTATGCTCAGTGTTAAAAGTAAGAACAACGGCAAGTTTTCTTAAAAGATAATACTGCTTTCTAGCTACATTGTTCCATACATGCTTAAGAACCTCAACCTACTAGCAAAACTTCGACGTTAAAAAGCATTATCCGTACATCTCCTATATCTTCTCATGTGAATTTCTTATCTTTGGCCCTTTAAGTGCTTAATACGCCAACAGACATCATAAATCAGATTCGTTAACAAACTAAAATTTTCTACATTTAATCCATTCTTTCCCTCACCAGTTGCAGTAATTTATGCCATGGTACATTTGAAATTAAATTAAATATTCAATAGCTGAATTATTCTTTCGACATAGTCACAATCTTCTTCCTTATTTGAGTTTACCATAAAAATTATATCATGATTGTTTTCAGGAATGCCATAAAGTTCTTCAAATTGTTTCGAAAAGAAATTGATTCGCTTTCTGAAAGAGAATTGTCATGACTATTAAGTAAAATAACCCGATTACCAATATATCATAACAATCTATTTTGCCAAAAGACCGTGAAATTTCTTAAATTGCTTCGAATACAAATTTATCCACCTTCAACATGAGAGATGTCATGACTGTGAGCGAAATAACTCAGTTACCGATGTATCACAACAATCTTTCCTGCCCAAAGATCATGAAAAAGTTTAATTATTTGAATATAGGCATAACGAGAGAAACATCGGAACTTTGCATTCAAACAGCAGGATGATGAACAAGAACATTTGTGAATTGACATCCATCTCCAAATTCAACATTTTGAGATATAGCTGTTATAGACTAGCATTACCCAAAGGAGACCTAATTCTGCAATCTTCACAGAATTATTGCATTTCATGTTATCTGTTGTGGCACGAATTTGAATTAGCCACATTTTACACAGCACAATATACACATTTAGATACTACCTACAATTTTAAATTAAATAAATTTCTTTTGTATCTTTATTTAGGTCTCACAGAAACTCAACCTATGCCATTAATCATTCAGAACACCACAAAAAATCCTGATAAAAAGCTTTGGGCCATGCAAACGAAAAAAAAAAAAAGAAAACGCTGTTCTTGACACTCATACTCTCTTACAATAGCATAGAAACTATACGAAGATTGTATATCATAATCATTGCAAAGTGAAAAGAAATTCAAATATAGTTTTCCCATTAAAGAGTCAAATGAACAATAATGTGGTAAAGTTGAAAAATGCTAGGTAGTTGAAAAGAATGTGTAAACAAATCGATAACGTGGCTATTCCAACAGCTACTGTGAACATTTTTCACTTTGGGGTTAACATTTAACACTTTTTGTGCTGTTGATGATATCTTCTGTGAGGTAGCAAAAGAATAAAGCAGATACATAAAACATAACAATAAAATGCATGATCACTTATGGTATTAAAACACCATATGTTACAAGTGCTCCCAAAGTAGTCAGAATTAAAGATTTTTCAATTTTACCGAATCCCCATGCAGTAAAATAAAAGTCCTCTTCATCAATAACTGATTTCAGAAGCATCATATAATTTATCTTGCATCCATTCAAGGGGCTCGATTTAGTTAAAGTGTTTTGGTACAACTCAGTAAGTCTTTTCCTCAAAACGCCAAATAATTTATTAACACATGAAGCGCACAAAACTGTACATAAAAACGATCCAAAACAAGAAACAAATATAATTAGTGATTCAGATATGGTAATAGAATTCTTCATCTTGACTTCGCCATCTATCATAATATAAGCGTTGAAGATCGAAACGAGATCATACCACATTAACCAAAATACTAAACTAGAGAAGATACCTTCGAAATGCATTGTGAATTCTTTCAATTGCTTTCGCTTTTTCAAACATTGAAGCTTTTTATAATCCATTGTTTTTGGTATTTCTAAATTTTCAATAAATTTGCTTATATTCATCGTCAAAATGCAGTAATTTATAGATAGAATACTTGGGAAAACAGATTGTACAGTGTAATATACATAAATGACAACTGAAAGAAGAAACTTTCTTAGTTTTATGCAGCCTTTTAGTCTTTCTCGATCCAACAGCCAAATAGTAGAGGCAATATCAGCATTGAACTCGTGATTAAAATAAACATGTGTTGCTACCCTAATTAAGGGGGAAATTATTACTATTGAAAAAATTAATACAATAAGAATTGTTAAACTTTTCAGTGACGATTTCATGTGATTAATTTTCATCAAACGGCGAATCAAACTGAAATGAATTTTCCATCTTGAACTAACTCTATACCATAAACTTAAAGATAAAATTGCTCTAAATATGGCCACCAGCCAAGTTATATCATGTATTCCCAAATATGTCCCCATTCTTACTATAACAAAAGAACTATAGAGAAATCCTAAATTCATTATCAAACCAAAACAGCAGGCAAAAATCCAACATTTTCTTTGTTGTCGTAATTTGAAATTCCTTGGAAAAAGTTCAACAGCAAAAAGGCTTAAAATCTTCTCGGCAAAATCGAGTTGTGAATATTTTTGTGAAGAAAAATCTTGGTGCTCATACATTTTTTTAAATCTCTAACTTGAAGCAATACTTAAACAATATTTATAGTTATTTCTTTTTACTAGGAAAGAAAATCACTAACTAACATTTATGAGCTTCTATAATGAAAAATACCGATATTACCTCTTATTGTATGATCATTAATTCATGCTAAAATCCGCTAAATGCTTTTAGTTAACAAATTTTTAGACCTTAGAGATATATTTATGCATGTATGTATGAAAATACATAAAAGCCTATTAAAATATATCAATTTTGTCTGTTTCAAATCCTTTTTTTTAGAGTAAGAATTCTTAATAAGCTTTTGATGGTATCAACAAAACTGCTATGAATCTAATAAACTTCGAAACTTTATGTATTAATTTAGTCTAGCAATTCATTATTTTATTTCCACGAATGACGTATCCAATACTCATTTTTACAACAATCAATTCGTTTCTTGTTCTTATTTAAATAAGGTCATTTCTTGAATTTTTAAATAATCAGGTTTTGTTCTTATCCAAATGGCAATATTTGTTTATTCTGCTTATTTCTCATCGGAATGTTTCCTTTTATTGCTATATTGTTTCTTGTAATGATCATCAATTTACATGTATTACTTAATTTTTATTTAAATGCTTTCAATTGTTATGTTATAGACAAAATTCGAATTATCTTCTCGTAACGAACAATCCTTTGTTTTATTATTTTTATTGAAGTGAGCCCAGTTCACTACTGGTTTTAATTTGTTTTAAAATATAATCAAAGTATTATGGCCAATACTATGCACAATTTTAAAGTGTTGGTCCGCTTAGAAATTGTTTGTAAGACAAAAGGCGTGAATTTATTTTTTACACACAAAAATATTTTTTAAACAAAAAGAAGATGTTATCAAAACTGTTCATTTCCATTTGCAAATCTGAACAGATATTGAATTATATTTAAACTCATTTATTTTTATTGGTTAGTATCATATAGTTCCAAAACATCTTTGCCTAATAAATTAGCATGATGTTGAAGCAAATATAAGTAGAATTTGATAATTAATGCAGATAAAAATTATTTGAAATATTTCATTTTTTTATTATCAACATATTCTTCCAAACAAAATATATTTTTTTTCCAAACATATTGTTGAAATGAATGCAGTGAAGAATTAACATTATTTGGACCATTCCATTGATTTCTTGAAAAATTTTTTTTACCGTAACTTTGTTTTTAGGAAATTGCTCCTTTCTGACGGACTGAGTTATATGCTACGAACCAATTAAAAGAAATTTAATGGGCTAGTTTGTTGTTTATGTCGAGTCTTATGATACAGTTTATTATGATGCGAATCTCATGCGCTCAAATTTTCATGGTCAATTCTTGGTTTTAAATTAAATTATTAAGATGTTAAGTTATTATCAAAACTAATGGATTATGATGACATGGATAATCATGATATTTACAGTAAATTGTTGATATTTTGTACCTCTATCAAAAATGAAGCAGTTGAGAAATATATTAAGCATGGTAGGTTTACTTTTATAAGCAAACTGTTCATCGTAACTGTAATAATAATCACAATAGAGATGATCCAATTATCCTTCTGGACAGCGTCATGACTTTTAAATAACTTAAATTCAAGAAAATCAAAGATAATTTTTATAGGAAGTTTTGATTTCTCCAATACATAATTATCATTTAAATTAAAAGCTTCATTTGAAAATTAAAATTTCGACTAATTTTCTTGGAAAATAAATTATTTTCTAAGTACAACAGAATATCTATCACATATAAGACTTCCTGATGTTCATCATTTCTAACTGCGCCACGTCTACATGTTTATACAAATTTCGACAGTAAACTTACCACTGCTGACAATAGTATTATATATAATTGAATTTTACTCGTTCACCTCACGATAAACAGATAAATCCATTATTTTCTGAATTTTATAATTTTTTTGCAATATTTCCTATTATTAATGCACCAATTTGGGAAAAAAAAAATCATAATCCCTTTTTTCGTGCGAGTAGTCCGAAAAATCATCCGGTTGCCATTAAAAATAAAAACAATGTTACGACGAAGAAATCTGCACGAAACAAACATGACATTAAAACGAAATTAGCTGACAATATAATATACTGAATATCAACACGTTAATATTTGATTCATTTGAAACAAATGTCTCAAAAGTTTGACATCTCAACAACAGATAAATAAACTGAAACTAATGATCTTCGAACAATCAGCTAATAAAAGCAAATCTCTTTTTATACCACGCCCGAAAAGTCTACATCTTTCCCATTTTTTGCGATTTTAATCAGCACGGTGAAATGATACTGGAGCGGATAAGACACACAGACAACAAAGGATAATGGATTACTTATTACTCAGCAACTGTTGAAGAGGGTCAATATTAAGCAAAATGGCTATCAAACTATAATACTGTATTCAGATTTTTATCTGCCTCCTTCTTTAGATATCACAGCTATTGACAGTTTCATTATTCTTCAAGTAATACATCATAAAAGTGGTGAAAACATATTTATATTTTTCTAAAACTAATCATGTTATCTTGAATAAAATATTAAATAAAATTATTCGTTATATGTTTGAAAAAAGCAAATAAATTGAATAGAAATATATTCAGACAGTCAATATTAGCATTTGAAACTCCCAAAATTGGAAAGAAAAAAAAATGTAATCTAGCATTACCCCCATAATGAAATCTCAGAAGACCACTGATTAATCCACTAATTTTTTTTTTCCTTCAAATTATTAGTTCCTAGAATACTTGTTCATAAAAAAAATTAAAAACACAATTGAAAATTTCATTATTATTAGTGAAATAAAAAATATTTTAATTATTATCGATGTTTAATTCATAACTCATCATTATAAGTATAGGAAGTTTTTTTTTTTTTTTCTTTCCCCACTCAGGAGTTTCAAATGAACAGGCACATTGAAAAACTAAAAATATTTATTAATGGTAATAATAATTAAAATTATTTACAAATTAAAGTAAGATGAGTTTAATAGGAAAATGCTTAAATGTAGTGCATTATTCGCACGTACGCTTACGGATCAAGGTTGCTTAATTGTGACCACACCGGAATCCTTTGTCGCTTGGCAAAAGCCTAAATTTACGATCAACAAGTTACAGCACCAAATTCGAGTTTCGATTCGAGCATATGCGTATGCACATATACTCCGTGCAGCCTATCACAAAGTTTTTGATAGAGTATGATGATAGTATATTGATTGGAGCTGCTCCCTAGGTATGCGGAAACGTATTAGCATTTGCAAATATTGGGTTGTTCGGAAAGTAATTTCGTTTTTTCCCGACAGAGGATTTGATTGTATTTTGCACCCAACTTCAAATTTAACAGGTATAATTTTTATATGCTTTGAGAGCTCATATAGCAAGGCTTGTGTGTGAAAAATTCCAATTAATTCTATGCAGTAGTTTTTGGTTGGTGCCCTTTTAAATATGGAGAGCGATAAGCAGCATTTTCGACATATCTTACTGTTTTACTACAGAAAGGGTAAAAATGCTGTTCAAGCCAGAAAGAAATGGACCGATGTGTATGGAGAAGGTGTGTTGACAGTACGTCAGTGCCGGAACTGGTTCGCTAAATTTTTTAGACGGTGAAACCTTCACCTCAAATGAGGAGGTCAAACACCACCTCGATCCGTTTTTTGACAGCAAAGACCAAAATTTTATGAGTGTGGAATTATGCTATTACCAGAAAGATGGCAAAAGGTGTTGGACCAGAACGACCAATATATAATTTAATAAAGTATTTGTTTATTATACGAACCTTTTACTTTGATCGCCAATGGAATTGATGACTAGTTGGCGACGACGTGGATGGAACGTTCGAGGAATACCTGGGGCTAATGTATCCATTTTGTAGTATGTTCTCAATCTTTGTAAATTCTCAGCAGATTTCTTGCAGGGTTCTACTATACTCTGCGTCATTTCTCAGATAAATGATCGGGGAGGGGTCTTCCTTTTCTTCCTCTGTTTCTTCTTCCAAAATCCGATATTTATATCTTGGTGGTGGTCTCCTTTTTTCAGTCGCTTTCTCGGTTCGAACATCTTCAAAGCTGTCGTCAGTCCCCATTCTGTTAATTTATTCCCTGTGAACGGTCCTCGGTGACCGAGATTTCACCTTCCTTCCTCCATACATCGGTTCAAAGTCTTTACTTCTAAACGACCATCTCAAACTAATCCGGGAGGATTTTGCAGAACTCGGCCAACTTGGGAGGTTGCTCTTCCCTTGCACCGATAGGCTGGCACGATCAGTAATCACACAACTTTCCTTATCCATTTCTCAGAGAATCGCCACTAAAATGTTAAAGTCGGACGAAATACGCCTCCTCTTTAATGGCAAATGAATGTTAACTGAACTGACTCTCCTGGCTAATGAATGAATGACGGACTATCTGTTCAGACAGATAACATCTTTTTCAAATCCAAATTCTCCGTAGAATAAGATTTCGCAAAATATCTTTGAGTATGGATGGTCCCTGAAAATTGCAGTTAAAATATATCGTGCAGCATCCTTGTTTTGTTTTTTATTCCAAAATCGAATGTGCTAAATCATTTTAATTCTTTTGAAAACATTTGTTGAATGTTATGTCAAATATCACGCCATACACATTAAGATCAGTTATATATTTAAATTAAACACCTTTTATGTTTGAAGCAATGTTAAAAAAAAAAAAAAATCTGGAAAGAGCATTTTATTGGCTCACAAGAAAACTTTCCGGTAATTTTGCTATTTGAGGATATTTCTAGGGCCAAGTTTGAAACTCCAAGTAAAAGTTAAATGAATAATAATTCTCCACACACTTTCTGAATCTAAGCATTGTGAAAACACTACGAATGGCATATTATAATATCAAGTTTCTGGATAAGTAGAAGATTCCTTGGCAGATATTTTCTATCTGCCCTCCCACCTCTAAAATATACAGAGCGAAAAGAGTGACCATTGACAACGTTTTCCCATATTAATATTCTTTATTCATATGGTAAAAATGTCATGAAAAAACCAAATCATAAAATGGATTTTCTTTCATTCCTAAAAAATAATGGATGTATATTTCATCTATTTTTCAAGCACCCAATAAAAAATTAAAATTCAAGGAATTTTCAAGAATTTTTTATCAGACATATGAAAAAATATACATAAATAAATTATTCATTTCACATAACAAATACAAAAATTTTAATTAAAAAATAATTGCAAAGGTTTTGCTTGTAGATATTAAATTTACAATGTTCATGTAAGAATAATTTATATTTCAAAACAAAGCTATGTGTAGTAAAATACTTTTATTTCAATTGATTTGTTTCATGTTTGTTAATATGGAGCTATTTAATCAGTTTTTCAATCATTTCCTGAGATTTGAAATTTTGTATATTTGTGTATTTTTGATGAAAATACACTATTTTATTATTTTCCGAACTTGATTATTAATTTATTGATTAATTATATTTTTATTTTTTAACCAATATTACCATGTCATAGTAAATTTCAAAAAGAATTGATCTTTTATTAGATAGTAAAAAATAATAAGATTTGGGCCTTTAGTAAATATTAAATTTAAGTAAAGTTTTTAATTTACTCGAGATTTTGATGAATCTCCACATTTCAGATCTCCCTGAATTTGAAAAACACATTTATGGCATTATGTTTGCCTGTTTGTGAACATAATAATCCAAAAATGCTTTAAACTAGATGAAGGAAGTTTGGTATACGGACTAATCTGTTGAAATTTCTAACAAATTTTAAAGGACGCCCAATCAGAGGAAATTTGCTTATCTGACTATTCGAGTAGAAGCAAAATTGATAGTTATAAAACGTAAACAGTTAAATAATAAAAATCTAGTATGCAAATTTTATAGAAAATGTCTGTCTGTAATAAAAATAACCAAAAGTACGAAATATATTACATGATATTTACACATAATTTACAGATTTCTATCAAATGAACAAAATGCATGATTACATGAAACATAAGCAAAATGATTTCGTTTTTTTTCCCCTAGCTTCAACAGTACAGATTAAATATGTATACAATTTGTACTATATAGTTCGTAAGTATTCTAATAAGGTTTATATAACTCAACAGAACAAATATATGCAAATATGTGTTAACTAGTAAAAAAAAAAAAATCACCCAGAGAGAAGAACCAAGTCATTTTTAAAAAATTGATCTTGGTCCAGATAAAAATACCTGGCATTAAATAAAACCTCACATAATTTAAAATCTACAGTAATTAATCAGCACTACTAATATTTACTAATGTTCCATAAAGTATAAATAATGAATAAAAATTTAACACATGCCATTCTAGAAACAAATGCAGTGATATTACGGTAAATTTCAATATTTTAGAAAGTTTCACACAGCATTAGAGCAAATGCAAATAGACTTTTATAAAATACAATGAATAGGAATAGTGTCTAATTTTGGGATAATTGCTTTAAATCCTTTTTGTCCCTCTGTTGGTACTAGCAAAGATTATGAATTTGCTGGTATCAAATCCTTTGATTTGTTTCTTTTTTTAAGATATCTTCCCTCCAGATTTGATCAAATTAACATTAAGACAAGAATGAAGATATCTTAGATGATGGAAAATTTTTCCTTAAATCTTTTTGAACCTGTAATTGCATTTTCTAGACATAAATGATTCTAAATTTATGTCTCTGTTTGATTGGCAAATGTATTTCACACTTTGAGAATTCGATGCTGTTTCATTCTTTATAATAAAGTTGTACTAGAATGCTTTCAATATGACCTTTCTGTCCCATCAACACAGTCTGCAGTGATCACAGTTCCACTCAGTCAGGTCTTAACCTCTAAATGAAGACCCTAAATGAAATAAATGATTTTGTCCATAGGTCACACTAATTAATGTTCACTAATTAATTCAGTTCAGCATTATTAAGCTGAGGATTTGTCTTACACTTATCAGAAGACATAGCATGTTTTCACACTATTTAATCAGCTCAACATTATCAAGCTAAGAATTTGTCTTATACTTATTGTCAGCCATAGTATATTTTTACCAGATTAAATTAAGATTGCTGGTTCCAAAACTTCATTCAAACATAATGACCTATATTTCAGAAAACAAATATACAGCAACCCATTTTTTTCTAGGCACATTCATTTTTTTTTCTTTCTTTTGGAGATAATTATTAAAAATTATTTTCAAAATAGAGTTTATGAGGAAAAAGAAACTTTTGTGGGAAAAAAAAAAAACTTTCAATTAAATATAATAAATTCTGCCATAAATGATAAACTCCATGTATAAAAAAATCCCAATGAACTGCTTCAACATAATACCAATGTAAACTGATTTGAATATATATTTAAAAAATATAAAGAAAAGGAGCTTCAGATTAGGTAAAGGGATGTCAGAAATGAAGCTTTAAAAATGACAAATGAAGCCTTAAACAAAATATATACTGAAGCAACACGACACAACAGGAATGTGCAAACAGCTAATTTTTTGTATTTGCCATCAACACATTAAAAAGACACTTGTTCAATCTCTTCATTTCTTGTCATTTGACACAATAGATTGTTTGAGTAATGTAATGTTTGTCATGTTACTACCATGTGACCTGATGACGATTTTAAGCAACATTCAAATTATTTAGATCCTTGGTCTTTACAAACATCTTTACACAATTATTCATTCCACTTATTTGCACTACTGATTTGATATTGATGTATGTTAGCAATGCTTGACTTTCTTTAAAGTGATATTGGCTTGATATGAATACTAAGCAGTGCTTCAATTCTTAATGGATAAGATTCCAGTCCACAGGTCAATCAAGAAGCATTAATCTGGACCAACAATTAACTTATTGTAAAACTAACTTTTTCAAAATTTATGAT
>JAPMOR010015305.1:7179-31892 GCA_026543865.1 Argiope aurantia
TATATATATATATATATATATATATATATATATATAGATAGATAGAGAGAGAGAGAGGGAAAGTAATCAGTAAAGTCCTAATAGGTTCTTTAAATTCAAAACGGTGTCTGGTATATTCAAGAAAGAAACATGTATCTATAGTAAATGAACAAGCATAGTTTATTGAGAGGTTCTAGAGTCCCTAGTGGTGGCGAAATTGGAAAAAAATATATTAAAAAAATCAAGAGCCAAAAATAAAGGAGATGGGCAGAAAAATTCATTTAGAAAAATGTATGTATAATAAAAAATTAGAAAAAAGTTAAAAAAAATGAGTCATTTATAAAATTGACTGAGATATATGCGAATTAAAATTAGGAAATTTTCGTGAATTGAAAAAGGGTTCGACCTCAAACGAAAATGATTTTTCTGGTATCATTATACGGTTTTTTCCAAGTTCAGCAACTATGAAGTGAAATTTAAGCAAAGAAAAAAGTTAATAAATATGGTAACAATAAAACTGAAAAACGCATTCGCAAAGTTTCTTTTATAGTTTTAAGTTATTTTCATATCTTTAAACTAAATATTTAGAAGTCATGTATGCTTTAACTTAAATACTGCGCAGAAACCTTCCCTACGCTCAAATAAGGGTTCATTTGAAACAAAATTTAATTGAATATAGCCAATTGTATTTATGAAATTCTTTGCAAGTTGAGTCAAATAAGATGATGTATAATAATGCAAATACTTCACAAAAACAATTAAAAAACGAATCCTACTTAAAAAGCACATTTAAAGTATTTGTATAATTTTGAAATGACGTGTATCAGTTTTATAATCTCCCGCCGCAGTCGTTTGGATTAATAAACTGCAATTCCCCTCGAAATTAATTTTAGCAATTATACTCCCCCTCCCCCTCCCCCTCAACACGAGAAGGAAAATTGGAATCATGGTATGGAGTTTTCGACAACAAAGTATCTTATAAAAATATATACCGTTATAATAGATAAGAGCATTGAGCGATTCTATGCCGTTCAGTGTCCGATCTTATCATTCGTATCACGCAGCTATCAAAATTTTTCTGTGTGGTTTAACTTTTAAATGTCCTAAGTTTCAAATTTAATACCGTACATTTAAATCGAATTGTAATATTTGCAGTTGGTTTGTTTCTAATATTTGGCTGTATGCATGTTGCCACAGCATAAGGCTCTTTTAAAGAAAAGTTTAAAAAATAAACGTCAGTTGAAAGAATTTTCCAATTATATGAAATTTTGTATTCCTACCATATTGAACTAGTGGCATATTTTTTTAAAAAAAGATTAGCGGAATAAATCTTTGTCTCATTTCATTATTCCGAAAAATAAAAGTACTTTTGAGGTAGGTGAGTATCTTATTTTTACTATAATATAATTATTTTTAGCAAAGGGCTGTTTTACTTGAAGAATTGATACCTGCTTTTATTTCGAAATACATATATAAAATATGTATTGTGATTTTTTTAAATTATTCTTCTCTTTATCTGGCTACTGCAATAAACACACTGATATTTTTCATAATTTAATTTGGAAAATCAGGATTCTAAGAAATTTGATCTGAGAAGAAATTTGTAATTCATCATGAAATTGGATTTAAAAATAATCTTTATATTTACAGAAACATTCCCAAAAAATGAGTATGCCATTTTAATTTAAAATAAAGCCTTAATATTGAAACTAAGAGACGTCTCTATTGAAAACAGGTTCCGTTAGAAAATTTAAAACTTTGGTAAATTACATAATTCAAACGCTCCTAACCATCGTGCACTCATTCTACTAAATTTATTCTGATCGAACTTAATACAGGGTATGTAAAAATCTCCTTTCATTATCTTCTACTAAATAAGTTTCTGCTTATTTATAATTATTGTGTTATGCCCATTAAAGTATCTTACTACTGCTTATGCTTTACAGTCAAAAGTTATTAAAAATCTTTTACTATTTTTAAAACTTTTGTTTGACACCATGTGCTTCATATTGTTACGAAATTTTCTGCCGGGGTTCGTTTGGATAATGGTAGTGATATGGTGTGTAGAACGCTCAATCAGCAGACGGCAGTAGAAAATAAAAAAACCAACGTTTATTTACACGAAGACACACAGGACAGCACAAAAGCGACAACTATATACAGCACAGAAGACGATTATCTTCACCCGAGACGTGTAGCATACAGCAGCATACAACCAGAACCTACTGCAAACAGTAGCGCACAGCTCAGTTCAGCACTAGCTTGACTCAGTCGCTTCCGACTACTCTGTCTTCTCCTTCTCCGACTCTGTCTCGGATTACTGACTTCGTCGACTCGACTCCGCTGCTCTCGAACTCGGACTACTCCGTCCTCTCGACTACTGGTTTCGTCCTCTCCCAACTCGGACTTGACTCTCTGGCAGCCGCAGCCCTCAGGAGGTGGGGCTAGAAGCCTCTCAACCAATCAGGAACGTTCGAGGCGTATCTCGGTTCCTACTGGACGGATCGGGAAAATTCTCGAAGTTTCGGGTATTATCTATTTCGGCGCCAAAGTCGCCAAATTCGTCGCCAAGTTTGTCGCCAAGCTCTGGGACCTCCGACGCGCTAGTCCCATTCAGATGACTGTAAAACTTTCTTTCTATTGATGGAACAAACTATGCTGGGAAGCCGAATTGCAGGTTTGTAACATTGCCCCCCTCTTCAAAGACTGACGTCCCGGCAGTCCTACTTCAATCCAACAGCTGGCGTAGGCTTCCGTATGATGTTATGATGATGATGCTTTAGGCGACTTCCGAAGATGACATCATTTACTAATTTGGCGGCAACGGAAGATCCATCCAAACCTTCTGAATGCTTTTGACCCGGACCTCTTCGTCGTTTCGGATTGTACATCCAGACTTGATTCCGCTCCTTAAAATGCATGGAGCCAAACGCTGGATCGTAGTAGAGACCTCAGGAATGAATTCTTGCCAGGCTTTTCGGTTGGTCACTTTGAACTTCTTCCATCGAACTAGCCGTGTATCAGGATGATCCAACGGTGCTTTCTGAAGTCCACTCGAAAGCCAGGTATTCGCCTTCATCGCCAAAGATTTCACGGGAATACGTCCACCTCTTCCCGGTCTATTCTCGACACTCGAGAATTGTCCGACGCCCTTCACACTGGATCTTCCGAAGAGCACATCCGTTTTTGCTGGAAGGGTCCTTCTGCGACGACGTAGCATGTCCGGATGCACAGGAGATTCATCGGCTCCCATTTGCATCACACTTCTATGCAGATCCACAGTAAAGATGAATTCTTGAAGGAAGTTGAGATCTTGACTACAGGGATCAGCGATTCCCGACACGTAGTCTTCTTCCGTGTCACTATACCAGGAGATACCAAGAGGCTTGCAGAGAAGTAGTTCCTTTAATCTTTGGGAGGAATCCAATCCAAACAGGGTCGAATCAACTCTTGCATCCATAGGCATCGAGCACGGGTCGCCACCAACAGACCCGTCCGAAAAAAGTCCATCTTCTCCATCCCCAAGCGCCTGCACTTCCGATTCCACTTCAGGGGACTCATTCGGAGAAGACTGTTTCAGGTCCGCAATTATTTGACATTCTCCCTGTTCGCTCATCTCCTCATTAAACCTTGGCTCATCCTCCGGATGACTAAGTTCCATTTCAGTGACACCGGTCTCCATTCGATCTTCAGTCTTTTCTCCTTCCACTTGGCTCTCGTTACTTCCTCCAATTTCTTCTGTGATATCTTGGACTTCTTCTGCTTTATTACATTTATCTTTTAAAATTTCCTTCCATGACAAAATTCCTTTCTTAAGCTCCTCCTGTCCGGATTTCATCTCCTGCTCCATTCTTTCTTGTCTTTTCTTCATCTCATCTTGTCCTTGCTTCATCTCATCCATAGATTTCTTCATCTCCTCTTGTCTAGCTTCCATGGATTTCTTCATCTCCTCTTGTCTAGCTTCCATAGATTTCTTCATCTCCTCTTGTCTAGCTTCCATAGATTTCTTCATCTCAGCCAACAGAGCCAGTAACTCACCATTACCGCTATCAGCCATTGTTGCTTGGGATCTCGTCAGAACCATGCACTATTAACCACTAATCCCACTTCTGACACCAAATGTTACGAAATTTTCTGCCGGGGTTCGTTTGGATAGTGGTAGTGATATGGTGTATAGAAAGCTCAATCAGCAGATGGCAGTAGAAAATAAAAAAACAACGTTTATTTACACGAAGACACACAGGACAGCACAAAAGCGACAACTATATACAGCACAGAAGACGATTATCTTCACCCGAGACGTGTAGCATACAGCAGCATACAACCAGAACCTACTGCAAACAGTAGCGCACAGCTGAGTTCAGCACTAGCTTGACTCAGTCGCTTCCGACTACTCCGTCTTCTCCTTCTCCGACTCTGTCTCGGATTACTGATTTCGTCGACTCGACTCCGCTGCTCTCGAACTCGGACTCGTCGTCTCGACTACTGGCTTCGTCCTCTCCCAACTCGGACTTGACCCTCTGGCAGCCGCAGCCCCTTTTATAGATCTCAGGAGGCGGGGCTAGATCAGGAACGTTCGAACGTTCAACCAATCAGGAACGTTCAAGGCGTATCTCGGTTCCTACTGGACGGATCGGGAAAATTCTCGAAGTTTCGGGTATTATCTATTTCGGCGCCAAAGTCGCCAAGTCGCCAAATGGTCGCCAAGTTTGTCGCCAAGCTCTGGGACCTCCGACGCGCTAGTCCCATTCAGATGACTGTAAAACTTTCTTTCTATTGATGGAACAAACTATGCTGGGAAGCCGAATTGCAGGTTTGTAACAATATATAAAAATACAAAAAAAATTTAAGGTTTTTTTCATTTACATTTTTGTTCTAAAATTCTGATATTTTAATGCAATATCTATTCTCGGGTCTTGATTATCGATAACATGATTAATTTAATTAAACTTTATATGTATTTAATACGTGTGTTGTCGTTTAGTTTTGAATTGGAAAAAATAAATGATTTTAGTAACAATATATTAAAGGCGAAAATGAGGAATATCTTTTAAATTACAAAATATTTTCAGTATATTATTAAAAGTAAGTCTTCAAAACAAATTTTTCTTAAATTTATTAACTTTTATTTGATGCATTATGGTCAAATAAAGGATTTTTAAAGATGATTCACACAGAAGTTGGATTAATCTAGAAACATGATTATGTTATGCATTTAAAAAAATTTTAGCAATTGCAATGTCAAAAATTTAAAAGTCTGTAGTTGTTAATTTGCAATAGAAGATAATAAACCACAATTAAATACAAGTTGCAATTTGATAAAGAAGAATATATTTACAAACAATCTCTGATTGTTACTTTCAAAATTTTGAAATGATAACTTTGAAAAGATTATATTTTAACTCGAAATTTGCCATAGCTTTATATTTCATCAGTTTATTTGTCATAATGCTAACCTAAAATAATCTGGAATTATTTTTATCTTAAAATAAACATTAGAACTACCATTAAGCAAGAAACTGAGTGCATTTACTTAAAAAAATGACACTAAGAAATTCTAAGAAATCCAATCAGGGTTGAAGAATGGCACCTTTTTTTTAAAAAAAAGCCATTAAAAGCTTTTAAATTTCGCATAAGTTCATAGTAAAAAAGGTACAAAAGAATTTTGAATATTATTAAATAATAATTTTTTGTAATATTTTTTTTTTTTTTTTGAATTCAAGTGTTTTCAATCCCTTTACTTCAGAAAATACGGCTGCATTTTAAAATAGATAATAAAAATTATATTGCCTTTTTTTAGTAAACAAAATTCTTATAAAAGATATATAAAAAACTTAAACTAGGATTAATATTAAACAAATTGAAATTGTGAGAAAATTATGAAAAGTGTTTTTCAAACGTTAAAACTGTTTATATTATAATATATAAAATGAGTTCTTCGTAGATAAAATGTCATTATAGGAAAGTTAATTAATACCGATAATGTGCTTCTTTTCAACAAAATTTTCTTAAAAGGAATATAACAAAAATATAATTAAATAAATATTAAAAGGGGGTAAAGAAACTATGAACATTTGTTACATATTGTTTTGTGTCAGGATTTTGTGCATGTAAGTATTTCAACTAAACCTGTAATTAAACCAATTAAAAATATTCCTAAAAAATATACTGTTCCATCTCCATGATTCTATCGATGATACTGTCTAAACATCACTAGTTAGCCGGAATGGCAAGATTAATTTTGATCAGAAAGAAAAAAACAATGGCTTGTTGACGTGATGGCATTCGCAGATTTCAAAGGACACATTTTCAACAAATTTCTTTCAATTTAATTATGATACACAATGGATGTGTTTTATTCTTTATAACTTTATCTTTCGTTGTTTTTACTTTATGAATAATTGTGTTTTTTTAATAGCGTAAGTTTTGTTTTCCAAGTCATTAAAATATTTGGAAATGCTTTTTATAAATTTAGAGAAACAAGTTGAGATAAAAGTTGAAAAAAAAAATTGATATTCTCGAAAAGTTTTTTCCTTGGATTTATAAATTGGTGTCAAGATGGCTATTGTGTAACAATATAATATAATAGATTTTAATCAAATATTTAAATAAAGTTTAAATTAACTCCTTCTTAAGAAGCACCAACGACTCAAGCATTAACAGCAAGCCAAATTTTGTAAATTTGACTCCACTGGTCTGTTTTGAAGAATGTTTTTAAAAAAAATTTCATCATGCATATTTTAACTTTTGTATGTATCATACAGCTTATAAACATTATTATTATTATAAAAAATTCATTTACTTTTGAATCTTATCAAAGATAAATCATGAAAGCAGGGGTTTTTTTTCTCGTACACAGAAAATCTGACATGGCAGCAACGCATTAATTTCCCAATCACGGTAGGAAATTATAGCATTATAACAATTATAGCCTTTACTACATACAGTATCGGACAATTAAGTTAAATATACACTCTTCATTCCAAAGCTATTATAGGCCAATGTTAGAAATAGAAAAGCGATATAAATATGAAATACAAGATAATAATAAAGATATTATATAAAGTAACTTCAGTGCCATTTATCCGAGTTGCCAGTTGAGGGTTAAAAACTATTAGTTGATATGAAGTTATCTATTAAAATATAAATTGTAAATGAAAAGTGTAAAAGGTTTTAAGAAAAACGCTCACCCGTGTGTGTGTCCGTGTGTGTTGTTTAAGGATGAAATTCATGTTTAACTTATTAAAAAAAGGTTTTCACTGATCAATCCATTTATTTTATTTTAAATTTATTTCACTGGTCAATCTTATGTAGTTGTAATTTATATACTTAAATTCGTCAAAGGTTAAACTGGCCGCAAATAAGAGGCTTCGAACTTCTATGGTAAGCGATAAAGATAAAAATGTCTAAATCATATAAGAAATTATGAATTTAAAGCTACCTGGCAGGGTTAGATTCCGTTTAGATATTCTGTGTCTCAGCAACCAACCTGACTGCAAAAATAACCATCGCTATTACCTTTTTTTTTTCCTAAATAGATATTTTTTTAAGAACCTAGGGGGTTAACCTTCCTCCTCTTTCATCTAAATCATCCTCCCAGAGTGTACATGACTGAGTGTGAAAAAAATACTCTAAACTATTGTTATAAAAATTCATATGTGCTCATTTGTATTGATATGTGCTTGCCTTTAATATTAAAATGCAAAAAATAGCCAAATTTTTACACTAAAAGTTCTCGCATCTGTTAATTTATCATCACTAAAGCTTCGATCATCCTCTTACTCATGAGGAACTGTTTTCGACTATGAATTTCTAGGTCATCCTTACTCATAATCGGTTTTCAGTTTACTGATAGTTTATAAAGGGAATTTTGAATTACCATATATATGGAATGTTTCTAAAAACATAGTGCAAATTTTAAGAGTGAGCCAGGAATACAGAGCAAAGTAAATTTTACCATATAACAATATATTGAAAGCCTATACGGCTATTGCTATATTGCATTCTTTATCAGTCAATTCCAGGATGATTTTTAGCAAAAAATGTTGCCGATGCATGTACTCTGATGATCATACCACTCAAAGAAATCAAAGAAATGAAATGGAATTTTCTATGCAAGTATTTTATTTATAATATGCTTTCAAGAATGATGAAAATATTATCAATTCAATTTTCACATCTTTGTTATATAAAGAATATTTCGGAAATTCTAATAGGAGAAATACCTTCTTTCTACACCTTATTCACAATTTTAAGCCATGCGAGTGATCTCTCCGAAATATTCTGGCATGCAGTTATATATATATATATATATATATTTGCAATTTTTTCATAATTCTTTGTATGTTTTGGTAGACGAAAAGCATCATAAAATTCAACTAAATTTAACTTCTGAATATATTGTCTTTGACTAGGGAATTGCAGTTTAAATGCGAGAAATGATAGTAATTCCGAAAACAAATTATTATTATTATTATATTTAGAAATGATAGTAAAAAAATCTTCCCTATAAATTAAATATGTAGAATAATATCATATTTTCAAAGAGTGAGGTTGTTTAAATCGCTGTAGTTTTTGGAATTTTATTTTTTCTGTAAAAAAATATATGAAAATATTTCCTGGCTTGCAGGAGGTCAATTTATGTTGCATGACAAATGTACCTACATATACCTTCTAACACTTAATTACAAATTATTTCACTCCGTGTTATAACACCATTCCTTTTTCCTCCAGTAAAATAAGCAATCGGTTCCTTTGTTAAATAAGTACGGACGTAATTTTCAAGTATAAATATGAATCAGGTTATTTTCGGTTAAATTTCTGTGTTGGTAAAATCGATTTAATATTCTAAAAATGTTAAAATTCAAACTTATTTATAAAGCATCGTTGATAACGAGTTGAAACTATTATGCATTTTGTTTTTTTTAAGATGAAGCTCTTTTAAAAAGAAAATATTTAAAATCAATTTCCATTATACGTTGCATCCTGGCTTTCCAAAATAGATACTATCGCTTGATTGGTGAAAAACATGCTCCCCATAAGGTTCACAGAAAACTTATGTGACATAAAACAGGCCATTAATTTAAGGGAATTGTGGTAGAATCTCTATCTTGTTTTTCTCCACTGCACTAAGTGAGCTTTTATAGCCAAGACAAAAGACGTTCGTTCGCTCTCAGATAAGGGGAATTTCGCTTTTCTTTTTTTAACACTACCCCCTCCCCCATCTGTCACGCCTCTTACTTGATTAAGAACAGAAGAATATCGAACCTTAGAAGTAATGCGCCAGTACCCTACATTAGTCATAAATCCTTGTTAAAATTTTATTACAAAATCAGTTTTGGCACCTTAAACGCCATTTGGTTGGAGAATTTCACAGTCATAAATATTTATTGCTTTATTCTTTTTTTTTTTCAGTTACAGCATGGAGTAAAGCAAAAAAGAAGAGCTTGAGATTAAAACAAAGTAAATTTTAAGTTAGTGGCTTGTAACTAGGATTATGTCTTTCATATCTTGGTACTTTAGAAAAGTTACATAGTGATATACATTTTAAATTTTAAGGCGCCATAAAGCTTTTAAGCTATTATTTAATATTGATCAATATTTGCTTTATAAATTTATAGAAACTCTTGTGTCACTAGTCTTATGAGATACCTCTGAAGTTTGTGGTATCCTTTCGAATGCCAGTGTTAAACATTAAACCACGTGATTAGCAGACTGTTTGCTTCAGATAAAGTCTACGAAACTATTCATTGAATAGTTCTTAGATTTAATATAAAGGGAAAATACCATTCCTTATGAAGATTGACATTGCTCTCTAAGGTTAAAAGGAATAGAGCTGTTTAATGCTTCCCTAAATAATGCTTGTCTAGATAAGGAAGGGGGTCACAGAGAGCATAAATTTTATTTAATTAAGTTACAATTATCATTTAAGTTAAACTGCCGCAATTATGTGAGGGAAATTAATACATAACTTACTTTGAATATATTTCGTCACAAATAATTTCATCTGATTTGCGTCTCATCAATGTATTTTAGAATGCTTACTCAAAATAAATCTAACGTAATGATGTTATTTAGTTTCAAATTCACTCAAACAAATCTATAATCCTATAATTTACGATAAACTCTTTTTGTTATCTTTCAAATTATTCTTATTGATATTTCTGCTCTGGAAATACCTTCTTCTATGCTATCATTTCCCAGAAATAAATGCAGTGCATCTTTGAAGGAATAAATAAATTAGCTGAATTAAATGCAAATATATTATTATTTTTTGTCCTCTCTCGAAATTATCAGAATCTAATATTTATAGGATTAGTATCCCTACAAATTTAACTGAAAATATTACCTATATAAAGAGTAAAAAAAATGAGAAATTTCAGAATCTATATCTCACTTCCTTTCCAGTACCATGAATATTAAATTAATTTATTCTTCATAACTCTTATTATATATATTACGGTAAATGTGATTAATTCGGTAATTATGTATAATTACCAGTAATTATTCATGATCACCACTAAACTTAGTGGTGATTAGGAATAATCACTGGTAATTATACATTATCACCAATTTTTTATATTTATAGTAAGCATATACATCTATTGTTCTTGATTACATGTGATTAATTCGGTAATTATATATAATTACCAGTAATTATTCATTATCACCACTAAACATTGCTGATTATGAATAATCACAAGTAATTATACATTATCACCAATTTATTTTTATCGTAAGCATATATATCTATGGTTCGTTCTTGAGTTCGAAAACTCTCCGCACTCTACATGTGTCATGATGCTTTTATTTAGTCAAAATAGGGGTGAGAGGGAATATGAAAGGTGGAGATGTTTCTATTTAAAAATAAGGTGAACTCGGATTATTCGCCGACTTGGAAGATTTAAAAACTGCGAATAATGCATAATATTGTCGGAAAAAGATACTAACTCATAATAAAATACTTCAAAGCAATTTTTATTTACTGTATGGGCCTAAACATTAAATTATGATGAATAAATGGGCAATTTATGATCTTAAAATTTGGTAATTCACTTTTTTTACAAAATAATAATAGCTTCTATGTTAAAACACTTATTATTTTTTGTCATTGATTTTTATAATATTTTGAAATTAACAACAGTATAAAATCTCGATCACATTTATTTATATTATACAGAATATTCTTTGTGCCATTTCTGAAAACCTTTTTGTCACTTGAACTAACTATATAAGCAATCAATGCGAAATTATGAGTTAAAATAAATTAGTACGGTCATAAATGACCTGACACTCATACAGAAAAAAATACTGAAAAAAAAAGTACTTAATTGGAGTGGAAATAAAGGTCAAAGAGTGATGAAGAAACTGCTCATCATTCCACCTTTCACCCCTTAACGAGGTTGAATCGTTGAAAAGTGGTAGTCTTGGGATACTCATTCGAAAATTATCCTTTAGATCGATTTAGTTTAGTTTAGTTTAGTTTTGTTATATTAACTTCTCGTTTTAAAGCAACACTAAGGTATTTTGGGATTTTGTACCTCGTAATTTTGATCCGCGGTCAGATGACGAAGACGACATCTGAACTACTATCCCCCGTCTTCAAACTCCCACGCCACACCAGCGCCCTTTAGGAAGAGATGCATATAGGATATTATAGTTATTATCAACGCTACTAAAATTCACCGTCATAAATTAGGCTTTATTCCTGTAAGCAAGAGAATAATGTTAGAAAATTAATTTTTTCAATTAATATTTTTTATTAATTGACTTTATTAGTGAATGTATTCAGAGGTTAAACAGTAAGTGCCCGAGAAGACAAAATAAGTGTGTGTGTTAGAAAATTGTCAATTTCATGCGTAGATTCTTTTAGGTTCGTGTATGAGTTTTCTTAATATATATTCATTAAATATTATCGGGAAAAAAACTGATTTATCCGAAAAGAAGTGACAGTACAAAAATCTGAGCACACTTTCGTAATGCAACAATACTGATAAAAGGACAAACAATGTGTAATACTCGCAAAATGGCTTTCTTTTCTCTGAAATGTATCGCTAGATCAGTCAAATAGTTAAAATGCACTTTAAAGTGGGGAAAATACCAATTTTTCAACTAATAAAATAGCAATTTTATTAGTTGAGGTTTTTGAGTTGGCAATCCGAAACAGGATTTAAAGTTTGCACCAGGATTTGTTACCGTATTTGGGAGAGGTGAAATGCTGATATTTCATCTTTTCTGATTTTTCAGTAAGATTCAATATAATTAGAATACTTATTTCCGTAATTACGTATTCCGATATGATAATGGCAATAATTGCTATCTCAGAGATCCTCACATAATTAAAAAATCTAATCTATTCAGATATTTGATAGTTGATGTAACAGTAAGCATTCAGTAAAAAAATTTATCGATATATAGTTTCCGTTTGAAATATTGAAGAACTAAATGATAATTCCTGTCATGTTTCGCATTTTTATTCCCTTAAAAGAATTAAAACCATCGCTATCTCATCAGTCATTATGCTCTTTGTATGTCTTAAAAAAGTGGCAATACCAAATTATGTTTAATCTTCATTAAAACTTTCATGCATTGACTTAAGGAAGTATCATACAAATAATTTGCTTTTAAAGATATTTATTAAATTTAAAAGGCAATAAAGATATTTATTGCATTTAAAGCATATTTTTGTACACTGCATTTAAGGCATGTTTTTTATTCTGGAGTTGATAATAACCCACACGACTTATGGGGACCAATAATCAAAACAGATAATTATTTACACACATCAATTTAAAAAGAAGTTCTATGTTACCTGTACATGCTTTTAAAATAGCACACCTACGAAGAAAATTCAATTCATGGATTCCTGATTATTCAATGAAATCTCTTAATAAAATGATGTGACATTTGAAATTGGTTCTAGAAATACAATGAATGTCATCCACTTTTAAAACGCTTCATTACTAAACAGAAATATTTAAAATCATGGTAATTGAAAAGATAGTTGAAAAACAAGATGAACTAACACAAACAACATCCAATCCCAATTTACTCCTTTGGATGGTTATATTATCAATTTGCTGATTTGATGATTATATTATCAATTTGCTTGGACTACAAAGGAATTATTTTCTTCGAATTTTTATTTCTCAACCGAATAATCCATTCATTTCCTTCAATAGTAAACCCAACAGATGAAATTAGACCTATCAAATCAAAAAACTGACAATGCGGGACCAAAAAAAAATGTGATGACACTAGAAAATAATTATAGTTTGGCTGGGATGAATGCATATAACATAGTTTCGAACTTGCTCCGTCCTTTTGTAATTTATTTCCTTAAGTTAAAATATCTTTAATAGTAAATTTTAAACAATAATCGTATCAAATCCAGTTTCATTAAAAGTTTTTCAAACAAAATTCAGAAGTTCCATCGTCTCAAATTCCTAGCTATAACAAAGAATACAACTGCATAAGCTGTTCTATAGTCAGCCCCTGGCTAAGCTTCCCCACTCATCAGCTTCATTGTTATCCACATCTAGCCCCATAATCTTGACCAGAGATACAGTCTTTCCGATTATAGGTTATACAGGACTTGATCGGTTTTTTCGGAGTCGAGCTCAATCAAAAATTCTTATTTACAAAAAATAAAGATTATCTTAGTATCCTTTTCCATTAGCTTGTCGATCATCTTAGAACAAACACTGATGTAAAAATGGTCTTTCCAAAATTCTTTCAGAGTGAGATTGGTTCCTTCAGCTATTTTAAAAGACCTCTCAAAGAACGCTTTATGGTAAAGCTTTTTTAAATATAGAACTATCTACTGGAAGATTTTACATGTGACGTTACAACATTGCTTTCTTGTTCGTTCTGCGAAACATTGTTCGTTAAAGGAGTTGTTATTGTTTTTACAATTTCTTTTGCTCGTTAAGTGAGACTTCACTGTATTCTAAGAAGGTTTCTAAAATTATTTATTGTATAAAAATACTCTGTTAAGTAAAGGATTCAGTGGCTTCGATTTTATATAGCAAATTAAACAAATATAGAAATGGCAAAAGAAAAATAGTATTTGACTCTCGAGTGAAGGTCATTGGTTCCAAAATTTAAGGAAAGCAATAATTTTGCAAGTAAAATAAAATATTTGGGTCTAAAAAAAGGAACAAAAAACTACAAAGGATTCGATTGTCTACTTCGAAATGTACTGAAAATAATAGTGGATTACTGATGAATTTAGACAAAAAAAAATTATATCCCTAGTTAGTTTAATAATACGTACGAAGCTGATTGCTCTCTGTATATAAAGTACAATTTAGAAAGCTTAGTTTAATTTCATCATTTATGTGTACTCAAAAAATTTAGAATGACTCCCTACTTATTCTCTTAAAACGCAGAGAGATCATCATTTATTTAATGTGGCAACTAACATAAAGATCTTTCTACTTTTAAGAAGCTTTATAATAATATATGAGCTAAAATACTGAATATATATTGTTATGGAAATTAGTATCATTTTTCTGATTATTGTGTCTGCTTTATTCTGAATCATTTGAAACGAACTGAAATCTTTCCAAACAACCAAATCTTTATTTTTTTTAAGGCTTACTTATTTTCATTATAAATAACTATCTTCAACAGTAATCTTTCTTATATGTTTTGCGTTTGAAATATTACAAGATTATTTCTAGGTGAATTATAGTTTTAAAGAACAATAAAAATGTTTCATAATTCATGGATACCCATTAAAAAAATCTTACAAAATTATTCTAAATTAAGACTTAAAAAATTCCAAATAAATTAGAGAGATATATATTTATAATCTGACGTCTGTATCTCGTTTGGATTTAAAATACTCATATTCAGAGATCTGAACATTAACACTTAGTGATTATAAAAAACATTAACTCGTAATGACGCACGTTTCAAAACGTGGAAAAATGAATAAAGCAGAAAAAAAATTAAAGTAACTAAAATCTACAAATAATTTTTTATATTGGAATTCTCTATTTAAATAAAACATGGATGTCTACAGTGACAATTAATATTATTCTCTTACGCAAAGAGGTATCATATTGTCACGTAGAACTATAGTATAGAACTCAATGACAGACACAAGGGGTAGAACTAAACCAATTTATTAACTAAACTCAGAACTGAGAATACAGTAACTGACAAATCTTCTGCTTTTATATAAGCAGACAAAGTTCCAGAATACTCTTCTGGAGACAGTAAGAAAAGTCCAGAACACTTGTGTGGTAAACTAAAGAAATGGCCAGTATCTTCTGGAACATGAAATAAAGGAAAACATAAAATCAAGGAATTAAGTATTTACATATACTATTAATCACATTGTCTCTAGCGGGATTCGAACCCAGGTCTCTTGATCACGAGACCAGTGCCATGACCATTCGGCCATGGCGATTCGACTATCTTTCTTCAATGTAACATTGCTCCCTCCTTAGAAGAACAGCGTCTCGATGTTATGACATTTCATTGTGTGGCTCTAGCTCTCGATCGAGTCACAGGGCCAGTATAAGTTGTCGTGTCTTCACGGTGAGCAGTCTCTTGAGAAATGTCTCTTTCCGGAACCTCTATTATTTTATAAGAATGTTGGTCGTCTTGTTCTTCTGGGTCATGGTATGGTTTCATGCGTAAAACGTGGACAACTTCCTTCGGTTTCCGCCTTCTAGAATTAGGATCGAAATCGGCTACTTCATAGGTGACATCGGACAACCGCCTCAAAACTTGATAAGGGCCGAAGTATCTCTTGAGGAACTTCTCAGAAAGCCCCTTTTTACAAACTGGAATAAAATTCCACACCAAATCCCCTGGTTCGTATGCCACCATCCGATGTTTGGAGTCATTACGCCGGCGATCTTCCTGCTGAGCCTCGATAGTTCGTGCACCAGCTAATTGCCTCGATTCTTCTGCCTTATTGACCAGATGAATAACTTAATCGTCTTCTTGGCTGAACTCGTTGGGGAAGAGAGTAAACATCGTATCCAACGGCGTTTCAGCTTCTCGCCCATGTAGGAGTTAGAAGGGCGTAAAACTTGTCGTGTCCTGCTTGGAAGTGTTGTAGGCGAATGTGACGAACGGCAATATCTGTCCCAGTTCTTCTGTTCGACATCAACATACATAGAAAGCATATCTGCTAGCGTTTTGTTGAATCGCTCTGTAAGGCCATTTGTTTACGGATGATAGGCTGTTGCCATTCGATGAGTGATATTGCACAGTCGATTAATATCGGACACCAGCTTGGACTGAAAAACTTGTCCACGGTCTGTAATGATAACTCGTGGAGCTCCATGCTTCAGTATTATGTCCTCTAGTAGGAATTTGGCAATTTGTGTAGCTTCCGCCGTCGGTAAAGCTCAGGTGACTGCTTACCGTGTCAAATAATAGGTGCATACTACAATCCATTTGTTGCCGTCGTCAGATTTTGGAAATCGTCCTAGCAGGTCGATTCCGACGCGATGGAAAGGAGTGGCAGCTGGTGGAATAGGCACGAGATGACCTGGTGGCTTCTGAGGAATAGATTTTCTCCTTTGACATTCTCGGCAGTGCGTCACATATCTTCGAACATTTTTGTACAAACCTGGCCAATGGAATCACTTTCTTATTCTATCATAAGTCCTGGTGAATCCTAGATACCCGGAGGTAGGGTCATCATGGAGAGATTCTAGAATACTGAGCCGTAAATACTTCGGGATCACTGGTAGACATTTCTTTCCGGCCGGATCAAAATTCTTCTTGTAGAGGACTCCTTCGACTACTTCAAAGTTTCCTAGCCTGCTTGCTTCGATACTTTGTTGGTCTCGTATTATTTTTGCCAATACCGGATCTTTCATCTGTTCTTCTGAGAGATAGTGAATAAAGTGGCACTTATGGAATCCCCATACCATGAAGAATCGACTTTAAATGGGTTTCTGGACAGACTATCAGCATCTTTGTGCTTCCTTCCACTTTTGTACACCACTGATACGTCGTATTCTTGGAGTCGCAACGCCCATCTAGCGAGTCTTCCAGAGGGATCCTTCAGTCCTGTCAGGTCACACAGGGAATTATGGTCGGTGATGATCTTGAAAGCCTTTCCAAAGAGATATGGCCGGAACTTAGTTATGGTCCGTATGGCCGCAAGACATTCTTTTTCAGTTGTGGAATAGTTTTTCTCAGGCTTCGTCAGAGTCCGCGAGGCATAAGCACTTTTTTCCTTCCCATCTTGGATTTGGACTAATACTGTGCCAATTCCGTATCCACTTGTGTCGGTATGAAGTTCCGTTGGTGCAGTTTCGTCATAAAGGCCTAAGACATAAAGGCCTTTCGTCATAAAGGCCGTCTTCAAGGTATTAAACGCTTCCACTTGTTCAGGTCCCCAACAGAATTTTGTGACCCCCTTCAGTAACAACTGTAGAGGATCGGCTTTATTGCAAAAGTCCTTGATAAATCGGCGATAGTAAGAACAAAGTCCCATAAAGCTTCTGATGTCATGGATATTCCTAGGCGCTGGAAAGTCACTCACGGCCTTTATTTTTTCTGGGTCCAGTCGTACGCCATCACTGGATACCAGGTGTCCCAAGATCTTTATCTCTTGTGCTCCAAAGCGACATTTTTTTGGTTTAAGGATAAGGCCGGCGTTCTGTATACACTGAAGGATGGTATTCAACCTCTGAAGATGTTCATCGAATGTTTCTGAGAACACCACAATGTCATCTAAATAGCAAAGGCACATTGTCCATTTTAAATGTCGCAGAAGATTATCCATCATCCTTTCAAAAGTTGCAGGAGCATTGCATAAGCCAAATGGCATCACTTTAAACTCGTATAATCCCTCAGGTGTAATAAAAGCCGTTTTCTCACGATCGGCTTCATCGACTTCTATTTGCCAGTAACAGGAGTAGAGATCCATAGACGAAAAATATTTTGCCCCCTTCAGGCAATCCAAGGTGTCGTCAATACGCGGCAATGGATATAAGTCTTTCTTGGTAATTTTGTTGAGTCGGCGATAATCAACACAAAAACGTCAACTTCCATCTTTTTTCCTGACCAAGACGACTGGAGATGACCATGGACTTTCTGATGGTTTAATGATGTCTCTTTCCAAAATTTTGGTTACTTCCTCACTGATAATGCGGCGTTCAGATGGGGACACTCTGTAAGCTCTCTGACTGATAGGTAAGTGGTCGCCTGTGTTTATTCGGTGTTTAACATTGAGTTGACTTCCGTTCTTGAACGTCCTTTCTTGATCGAAAATATCTGAAAACCTCTGGAGTAGGTGCAACATTCTTTCTTTTTGGTCGATTCTCAAATCCGGAGCTATCATCGTGGTACAGTCGATGACACCCAACTTTGCCTTTGAAGCGGTCGTGGAATAAAGCCATCCTTCGTCTATAGTATTTATGCAGTCTTCACGTAAGGGTTCGGCATACCCGATGCACATCCCTTTAGGGATGATCTGAGGTTTCCCTTGTCCGTTGGCAACCCATAGTTCGGCTTTATCATTAAGGAGAGTAACTATAGTAGACAGAATAGCAACTTCCTTGTTCAAGAGGAGCATCCTATTTCCCTCTACTATTACATCAATAGCTCGAAGGTTCTTAAGGCCTAAGACATTAATCTCTCTGATAGAACGAGCAGGTACTGTATAGTCTTCTATCATGAATAAATGGCTGGAGTCTGGGATTCTCGAAGGACGTCTTGAAACAAGGGCTCCAAACGGCCACAATCTATAACAGCTTGAGAAGCTCCCAAAAAGTCCCAACCAAGGATGATATCGTGACTGCATTGCGGCAAAACAATAAATTCAAAAGTCTGAGGTCTGCCATTGATTTCGAGACAAGAAGCGTACATTTTCCCACTGGTCTCACGTAGTTTCCATCGACGATTTTTAAAAGAACATTGTTAGTTGTTGGAAACATAACTTTCTTCAGTAGGCGACGATACTTCTCCGAGATAACAGAAAATGAGGCTCCAGAGTCCACAAGGGCAGGTACTGGCTCATTGTCGACGATTACTTCAATACTGTTCCCAGACATCTTTGCGGCAATCGGAGGATTTTTGTCACTAGCGTCCTCACCCCCAAGGAAGGTCGCACTGCTTAGTTTTCCTCATTTCTGCGGCTAGGAGATTGACTGGATCTTCTATATGGCGACGGAGATCTATAGCGGCGTGTCGGCAATCGTCCTCGTGATGGGTTGGGCGACAAATTTCGGACTGCTGGTCCGCTGTATTCGTCGGAATAGCTCCCTCATTCGACAGCGGACGGCTGAAATCTCTTCTATTAGCCCAATATGCCTCAAAAATAACTTTGCGATCTCGGCAGTATCGAACTACATGGCCAGGGCGGCCACAATGGAAACAAACGGATCTTCTATCAGGGGTGCGCCAGACATCTGTCTTCCTCTGTGGTTGCTGTGCTACGGTCATAGGTCGTCTGGCAACGTCAGCATAGGTAGGTTGGCATCTTGGTTTGACCTTTGTCCACTCTGGTGTTGTATATAACAAAGAAGCCAAAGCATTTTCCACTTCATCTCGAACAATGGCCTTTGTCCTGGAGTTCGGGATCAACTACTGTAGATATAAGGCGCTGAACCTCCTCACGTACTATTTGACGTACCAGTGATACTAGAACCAGTTGCTGGTCAATTGCAGCCATTGGTACCACATTTGGAAGCCTTTCAAATTTCCTTCCCCGGATCCTCTTTGCAGCATCTCCTCGATCTTTCTACACCATTTAATAAAGTCTTCGGTAGTGGTTATTTCTTTCATCAGTAGTGCCTGGTAAATATCCTCCGCTACTCCTTTCATCAAATGAGACACTTTCTCTTCTTCTGACATGTTTGGTTTGACTTGATGGCATAATCACAACACGCTTTGGATGTATGACTGCGTGTTTTCGCCAGGTTTTTGAGCTCGATACTTTAGCTCATCTTCTGCTTTCTTTACATAGTGCTGTGTTTCCCCAAAGGCCTCTTTCAACATCGATTTGAAAGCTTCCCAGGAAGTCAATTTATCTTCATTATTTTCAAACCATTGTTTCGCTGTGCCGTCCAGAAAGAAGAACACATTTGCGAGACAAGTCATGTCATCCCATCTGTTGAATCTTGACACTTTGTCGTATTCTTTAAGCCATTTGTTTGGGTCCTGTCCCACGTCTCCTTTAAATACAGAAGGATTTCTGTATTGTGGCTGTGCTCGTGTCAGGTTGACAGATTTAGTTTCCTGTTCCACAGGCATTTCCCGGGTCTTTCTGGGTGGTACGTGATAAAGTCCAAATTCTGGTTCAAGGCCTTTAAGGCGATCACTTCTTCGTAATTCCGTTTCCACGCTGACTGGAATCGTACCCGGCGCCTCCACCAAAGAATGTCACGTAGAACTATAGTATAGAACTCAATGACACACACAAGGGGTAGAGTTAAACCAATTTATTAACTGAATTCAGAATTGAGAATACAGTAACTGACAAATCTTCTGCTTTAATATAAGCAGAGAAAGTTCCAGAATACTCTTCTGGAGACAGTAAGAAAAGTTCAGAACACTTGTCTGGTAAACTAAAGAAATGTCCAGTATCTTCTGGAACATGAAGTAAAGGAAAACATAAAATCAAGGAATTAAGTATTTACATATACTATTAATCGCATTGTCTCTAGCGGAATTCGAAGCCAGGTCTCTTGATCACGAGACCAGTGCCATGACCATTCGGCCATGGAGATTCGACTGCCTTTCTTCAATGCGGCAATATACATAAATTAAAAGTTTGTGGAAAGTAAGGTAATTTAAAATTTCCTACCAGTTCTACATATAAAATAAAAAATAAATTCATTGTGAAAAGAAATAATTCGCCTAAACGTAATTATTTCTGTATCTCCACAAGTAAGCAAATTATGGGGAAATTAAAATTCTAAATCTTCTCTATTTCTGCTGAATTTGAGCTGGACGACCCGTCCACGAACTATGTCGAAATTTCTACCTCATCGGGTAAAAATCTAATTAATATGTGTATATGAATGAATGTGTGTGTGCGACAAACATATACACATACTAACATACATCATTTTTATTACAATTAAAGATAAGATACATATTCATCATATATTTCTATTTATTTAAGACAGGTAAAGATATCCATTTATATTACTTTATCTGACGACAATTTTACGTCCTTAAAATCATGTTCAGAGAAGGTCTGCTGAAATTTTCACAAAATGAAAACAATTGTTAAAGAATCCTTTTATGATGAAAGAACCATTCTATGAAGAATGAATCTATCATCAAAAAGAGTTTTTATTTGCAAATGGGGATGGTTTGAAATCACAATTTCTTTTGCCATAATTTTCCACACATTATATGAGTTCAAAAGACAGAGAACTTTTACTAAAATGAATTAATCTGCTTTTCAGTTATTGAAATTAATGTACGCATATAAAATGAAATTTAATTTATCATTTTATATGCATCTAATACAAGCTCTTCTAGATGAAGTATAATCTCAAGAAATATATAGGCGTTCAAAGAGCAGCAAAAATATTTTTTATTTCATTTCATTACTATATCTTTTTTCGGTCTCCTCTTTTAAGGGGCGAAATATTTTACAACAAAATTTCATAAGGTTATTTTTTGTTTTTGAAGAGTATTCACCCATAACTATATTTTACAAAACAAGACAATCTTCTGTAACGTTTTATTGGATTTAACATATTTCGCTTTATGTGAACTATCTTGGCCGGTGACTTACAGTTTAACTGACTTTTAAAGATTTTTTTATTTGTTCTTCAAATCCTTCGGCGCAAAAGCGGTCCATTAAGCAATACTTTCTCACAAAAGATTTGTCGAATCAGAATAAAAGTTTTGTACTTTGGAGACTTCTTTGGAACTCTTTTAGCTCTTGATTCATGAAATGTATTTTATTTCTGATTAAGATGATCAACTTATCTGAAAGCTTTTATACTTCAAAAGTTTCCTGATTCCCTATATTTCTCAGAGTGTCAGCCGAACATCACAAATCTATCATTATTTGATAGACATTTTACTGAAAATGCGAATGTTAGATCTCTTTAATCTCTATATTACTACAGAGACATGTTTAATAATACCATATCAATTGACTCCAAAATTATGTCTACAATGAAATGTTACTCTACCTTTCTAATAGAAGCAGAATTTTTATTTTCTCGTATATGTAGTATGTAGAAAGTATAGTAATCTTCAAAAATATTCGAATTCGAGATTTTGACGAATCTCCACGTTTTAGACCTTACGGAGTTCGAAAAACACATTTTGGAAAATGTTCGTCCGTCTTTGATAAAAATAACTCAAAGGAACTCTGATCTAGACGGATGAAATTTGATATAGTCATTAGATTAGATGTGTAGATTTTTATCAAATTTTGAGAAAAATCCGTTCAGAGGAAGTTTTTCTGTTCGGCTATTCGAATATAATTTAACTCGATCTACAAAACTAAAAGAGCTCAAGAGATAAAATTCGATGCACATATTTTACGTCCATAATACAGACACTTATCAAAGTTCGAGCTTAATCTGACCAGAGATTCACTGTCTGTCAGTCTGTCCTTTAAGAAACATGTAAATACTATAATTCTAAAACTCAATGGCTAAAATTTAATGTATGTGGAATGGCATCTTGTGACTACTATTTTTTCAACAAATTTTCGTTTCATTCAGTTGGGAAACACGCGTCTAAAACATAAAATTGATTTTTGGATGCTATTAACAGTATGTCAGGTATTAATTGTAAAAACTTCTTCAAGGAGGATATGATAGATTCAGTAAGGATGCTAAATTAACGCCAAGCTTAATATTTCGGGATCATTGAATGTCAATGCCATTCAAGGCATTTTTTGGAATAAAACCATTATTAAAGAGTGTGGAAGAAAATTTTTTGGAGACCACTTCCGCTGGTTGAATAATACATATTAAAAGATTTTTTCACAGCATACTAGTTGAGGGATTATTATTTTGAAAGATAATCGATGATTAGGATGATCTTTTTCAGGAGTTAACATTTTGGATCAATTAACCCTTTCTAGGGCCGTGGGAAGTATGCTTCCCACCAAATTTATCTTTGTATGAAATTATGTAATTTGGCATAAGTTCTGACAATTTTTTTCAGAAATACAGAAACTTAGATGCTTCAGTTCTTTATCTCACACAAAATGATGTGTTTTGGTTTGTTACTTAATTATTAATTAAGCAAATTAAATTTATCTAATAAGCAAAATGAATCCCTTTTCTTATTCTAATTTCAATCCTAAAAATATTTTAACATAATATGACTAGAAAAAATGACCCTTTAAAGGGTAAAGATAATCTTTATTTAGGATATTATTCAGAATGCCCTAATTTAAATTTAAATAGAGTAAATTATTTAATTAACAGTAATTTATTTAATTGCACGCATTTCAATTCATATGGTATTTTATTATTTTTTGTTATAGGTCGCATCAACATTCGATATTAAAGATTAATTAAATTAAGATCCTAGTGGCTGTAAGGTTTGAAACCAATTCTCACAGACACCTCGTTTGGCTTTGGTGTGCATTAAATTTGTCGTGATGTTGGAGCTTAGAGAGGAAAGCACCTCTCAAATTACGAAATTTGTCCAAAAATAGACCTTGTTTTATTTCAGAAAAGGACGAAAACTTATATAAATAGATTATTGAATGCTATAATTATAATTGCTTTACTTGTTAACTTACTTTCCTATAATTTTTGAAATCTTCTTTCAGTAATGTCTTTCAAAATGTTGATTTCTTTTACATGTTCTGAAATGCACTTCCATTTAAAAAAATAACTTCATTTTAATATACAGATTAAATATTATAGATTAATCTGTAGAATATATAGTAAATATATCTGTTAAATATATAGTAGATTGTTCGTTTGTTTTAGTAACAATTTGAAAACAAATAGTTTGTACTAAAACATTTTATTTTCTTTCATTTACATTAATTCTTACTTTTCTATAACAAATAAGCTTATTACACTATAAAAGTTTTCAGTATTTTAATTTTTTTATATTTTAACCAGATTACTTATAGTTTTAATATTATAGCGATCCATCCAGTTTTTTAAACTTGATATAGCAGATTTTCGTCTTTGAGCGAATTTTATTCCATTACAGGTACTACTCAATTTCCAAACATTTTTTATATTAATTTATCCAGTGATCCTAAATAATCGCATTCGATTATTGAGACTACACTCTTTTATTTTTATCAATCACATAATCAGTACTGGCCCTTGTATTCATAAGTTTAAAACCTTCATGTTGTACTTTCATAGTATTGTATAATTTATTATGGTAGACTATACAAACTGAGAAGGCGCTGGCATCTCATACTAAAAATAGAAAAATATCATGTATAAAATCTTTTCCGTGACAGAATCATCACTTGTTAATCTAATGATCATTAAATCTAATCAAGTATCATACAGTTATGAGATGAAAATTCACAATAAAACATGTTGCCCAAAATTATTAGATTTCTTCTGCTTAGTTAGTTCACCTTTAAAAACTGTATATTATTCAAAATAATCAAATAAATATTGTATGATGACCCAAGTAAAATTTCTCTACTTTGAATATAAGGATAAGAAGTGATGATGTTCTGCTTTGAGGCCACTTAGTATCTATCGATCTTTCTTTTCCTTTCTTTTTGATATTTAATTCATAATGAAATGTTTGCTTTTGCATTATTCAATTTGCATATACGTTACCCT
>JAPMOR010015305.1:32292-93829 GCA_026543865.1 Argiope aurantia
GTGGAAATTTAATGGAGAATGATTATTTTTTAATTACTTTATTGTTTAACATAAAAGTTCACGAGACAAAGTTTAAATTATTAAGAAGTTAACAAATATTTGGAGACTTTATTTCACATTTTCTCACATTTTGTAAAAAATGCAGCTTTTTGAAACATCTTCCATCTTAAGTGGTTCTTAATAACGTTTAGAATGAAAAACCTGCTGATGGTTCAGATAGAAGGTCAACGTAATAAAGCAGAAATAGCTTTTTTCCCTGAAGTAACAATTACCTTTTGTAGCATGTGTATATGTGCATGCATTTATTTATTAAGAGTGCACTTGCGTCCAAAAGTGCTTCCTGGTTAACGAGATAATGGCTTCCGTAGCTTAGGCAAGAATTTCTTTAGATCAATTCCATTAGACTCACTTAGCGAAATACATTAGGTGTGCACCGGGAAATAAGATGATGGCGTCTGCAGGTAAATAAGCCATTCTAATGCATCTCGTTCGATGGAGCTTAGTAAAAAAATGAACTAATGGCCTAGGAATTTTTAACAAATATATAAATAAAATATTTAGCTTCATTCTTTTTGGGGAACAAAAACAATATTAATTAACCTCAGAATCAAATGGAATCCGCTAAGTCATTGAATTGTCTCTCCGAAACTTCCTCGAATGATCTCTAGTAAAAATTCCATCCATTTTTCTGCCATAAAATTGTGGACGTTAGCCAAGACTAGAAACTTCAAAAGGACTTTAATATTAATTTTTAGAATCCATTACATGAGATTTGCATGCTTCGTAGCATAGTAAAGAAAACCTGCTCTTATATATTAACCACATACCATTAGCTAATATAATTACGGAAGAGTCTACTAGCGAGAGATGTTTGGTGATTACTCGTTAGCATGCGATTAAATACAAGTATCATAAGACCTAATATATATTTTGATGGGGGAAGGTACTTTTGACTAATGGTACTTAATCGGGAAACAGAATTACAATTTTAGTATGAAGATGAAATTCATTTCTCAAAGTGGTTATGCTTGTACTGCTCTTCAATGCATGCAAATGTACAGACCTACATATCGCCACCAATGAATTTGACAAATTTTATGAGAATATACATTTTCGATGCTAAACAGAAGAAAATAATTTCGAAATTGTTCGCAATGGGGGAAGCTTAAAACACAAAAATTCCTCAAAATCTTTAGTTTGAAATTTTTGAAGATCGTAATAGTTTTTATTTGTATATTTTGCATACCAGAAAGTAATTTAAGGAATTGTCGTTAGTCTTAAATTTGCAATCCAAATCTTACGTCTATTTACACGATTTTAATTCATGTACTTTGAGGCGTAACGCCTCTTATTTTTGTTCACCAAGAAAATATTGGAAAAATAATTTTCTTGCTTACAGTCTACGGATACCAAAATCATTAATAGCAAATTACACCATGCATCATTAATTTTAAGAAATATTAATATAGCTAAGAAATAAGTAACTATAATACTTTAGAAAATAATATATTTTACAATTTTTTAAATGCGTTTTAATTACTTTTCTTTAATATTTCCAAAATTGTATTTTACGTAATGCATATTTAACGAAATAGATGCTACAGAACAAGAATTTTTCTCTAATACGATTGTCTTATTCCTTATGTTACTCCTCCAAGGAGAAGAAAGTGTCACGAATACGTGGATGAAATGTCACTGGATAAATAAGATGTTCTACATTTTTGTGGGATTTAATAATGATGTTGTGGTGGTGGTTTCATTTTCCATAATGAGGTATACTTCCTACAAGAGGGGTCTGTAACGAGACCTGCGATGGTCATTAACAGATCACAATGGCTTAATTCAGTATTTCTTGTGCAATGACTTGGTGGTTATCACTTTTTAGAATATTATGGTTATGGTTCTTTATTTCAATATCTTTTGTTAATTCTGGTGGAAGGGAGGGGAATCTTGTGTGTGAAACTGAGAGATTGCCTGAATCCTTACGGTGATTCTCGTTTTTTCTGAAGGTATAACTAGGGTAATAGATGGTTATAGAACCCATCACCAAACAAAGGATGTATTCCTCTTGTGCCGCTCACAATGCTACTTGTCTCAATTTCCTCGTGATATTATCTACGATGATCCCAGTGGAAGTTTAATATATACCAACCCATTTTAAGGAGTTAATGCAATTTTTTTATGATTTTCATCACTCTCTTAGTTAATAATTGTTCGAAAGTTAACATTTTTGTAAATGACAGTAATAAAAATTTATTTTGCCTTTAGATAGTATTGAGTTGGTGCATAATTATCAGGCATTTTTAAGCTATAGCATCAGGCGTTCTTGAACACTATTATGAAAAAGGAAACATAAAAATTCAACAGTAAAATTCTTAGATGATTAATCCGGAGCGTAGTTCACCATCTACTTCAATAACCGAACGATGGTTGAATGGTCCCCATTGAAGTTGAATTGGCCAGCATTCGAGTTGTCAAGCTTTCGTCTTTGTCCACGGCTGCCGAAAGTGCCTGGTCGTCGAAATCCAATGGTTGACCTCTCCGTGTCTTATCTTCCAAGCTACTATCGCCAGATTTGAAACTGGCAAACCATTCCCTGCATCGACTTTCGCTGATTGTGCCACACTTTTAGCTCGTTGAGATCGCAAAATGACTGCGCCACTTTTCATTCTTTCTCAAAATGGTACAGCATAATATAACGAATACGAGTATGGTTATCGACACGCATTATTATAACCTAAAAGAATATTTTCATTCATAAATTTATAAAATATTGTAAATGTTTATTAAAATATAGCACTTTAAAGAAACACCTGATAATTATGCACCAACCCAATAATAACAAATCTTATAGTTGCTAAAATAATTTATATATGCAACAACTTTCTATAAGCTATTTAAAATAGATGTGTTTTCCCCAGATAATACCAACCGAAAGAAAAAAATGCATTAATACATCATAATTTTTTAATTAAATTAAATTTCTGCTGTTATGTTCCTTTTAATATAATAATAAGCATATCATTTTTACTGACTGTCTAATGATGTTTAAATCATTTCATTTAATATGCAATAAAAATTGCACTCAAGACATAAATAATAAATGAAATTATTACATCATGTATTGACTATTTTTCATACACAATAATTTCTATATTCCCAGAAAGGCATTATTTATTGTTAAATTCAATTATCTTCCGCTAGAAATCCCCAAGGAAATAATAACTTTGCTCAAGCTATCGACAGCGCGGAAAGATTATTACAGCACATAAATCCTTCCATAACTCAGGGGGAACAAATATTTTCCAGTCGACAAAGGAATTAGTCATCTGTTGAAGTCATCCTTGTTTCATTTTTTTTTTTTTTTACCGTGTCAACCACTAACTGGAGATTATTTTTCATTATTTGATTGCAACTCTCCTTATATCTTTCGAATGAGAAGTAATTATTAATAATATTTCTTACGTAGTTTCCCAGGAAAGCATCTATAATTTATTTTATAATTACGGCATTCTAATAAAAAATGTTGCTGTTGCAAAGAACTAGGAAATAAATCTTTGGAGAGTTAGATTGATCTTTTATGGGTAAAAAAAAGGTTTATGCTTTATTTATAAGCTTACTATTTTTTTTTAGATTTATATCGGGAAGAATATATAAGGACAAAGAAAATATCCTTTTTTTTAATTGATGGAAACTTTTTAAGATGCTTGAATTAATTTATTTAAACCTGAAGCATATTTTAAGATTCTGTGTCTTAAGCAAACAGTTAGGACATTGGAATAACTTGCTGTTTACTATCCACGCTTTCCGAATAAGTTTGCAACATTTCTGCTAAAACAGAGTTTATTGTAGTTTTTTTCTGCTGTTTTTAATATATATTTATTTTATTTATCTTCTAGAGTTTATAAATATTCTTCATTAATTGAATAAAGCTCCCTGGGAAGGGATTTCATTTCTTTTTAATCTAAATACGTTTCATAATCAGCATTTCTTTGTGTCAAATTGGTCATTTATGAGAACTCCATACAGAAACCGAACGTAAATGTGGAAACCGGCTAGTACTGGTATGGCGTGGAGCAGAAGGTTTAATATTCAATCAAATCTAATATCTGTCATTCCATGTCATTTGTAATTATTTCTGCTGACCCATTGTAGAAATGTTGCAAGAGCAGTATAAAATGTGGGGAGTGAAATCTTTCTGATTTGTGATAATCTTGGAAATATTAAATAAGGGAAATTGTATATTGTACTTTAGTGAGACATTTACTGATATACTTGTTAAGGCTTTAGGATGATGACAAGAAGGGTAGGTAGATATCCCTCTTTCGATAATGAGGAGAGGAATAAATTTAATAGTAAAGCGGAGTTGTGGGAAACTAGCCGCTTTTAGCAACCAGTTCGGTCGCCCAATTTATAGACTTTTTAGGTTGTTAAATGATTAATTTATTATTTAATATGATTGAAAAACATGAATTCAATAAGTACACTGCAAAAGTATATACATGTATATATATTAAAAAGTATATATATGCATATATATTAAAAAGTATATATATGCATACATATTACGAAATAAAAGCGGAAGTGAAAATCCTGCTATTGAGTGAATGACTAGTGGTAAAAACACGCGACTGAATGTTTTGATGTATGTTTTGTATTCTTTAATAGCATTTATTTTTTTTAAGTTAATGTATCAAATTGATTAAATATATTATTTCTTTTAAAAAGGAAATTGTGTAGAAATGAAACTGATAATATTAAAAAGATAATTTTTTGGTAATGCAAAGATCAATTTTTGTAAGATAACTGTTTTAGAAAATATGAATATCAATTTTCGTATGAAAGCCCCGGCTAGACTTAAAATGAATGCATAATCCTGGAATATTTTGTGGCATACACTTTTTTCTTTCAATTTCTAAAAGCCATTTATTACCATTTCTGATATCCATCCAGAATATCAGTTTTTCGACGATATCTTCTTTCCTCTGATTGTAAGTGCTTTTTGTTGAGATGGCGAAACGACTCCAGAATATTTCTAATAATGCTTTTGAGGTCCATTCATTAACTGAGTAAAGTGCTGGATTTAATGCCCCTCTAAAAATATTTAATGAATGAAGCAATCTGAAATTCGTGTAATGGTTTGTTTGATATTTGAATTTTGTCTTTCTACTGTAAGTAATAAGCGCGATTTCTGTGCCACTTCCATTAGCATTTTATATATATAGGTGGGTAGATTTATAAGGCATGGTATGATATTTAAAAAACAGTCTCAGATTCTAATTTCTTATTTTGTGTCTTATAGCCCATTTTGATGTATAGATGAATTAAGAAACTACCTACAATAGTTTTTGAAATTACTTATTTTGTTTCCTTTAAATTAGAAATTATGCTTATTTGGAAATTTCCTTATTAATTCATTAATTAAATTTCCTTTAAATTAATAATAATAATACACATGTAACACTTCATAGATTATCTCTCCCCAATCTCCACATTGTATTAACATTCATCAGATAGCTGAAAATCAACAGGAAAGGGATATATATTTTTAATATTTAAAAGAAAATGGAAATTAACTTTATCTGTTTGGAACAGCTTGGCGATGAATATGCTGGCTCCATCGGACTTCTAAAATCCCATCTCCCTGAATGCACACAAAATCGATCATCTAGCAATACCTTAAACTTCAAGGCCGCTTGCTTTAAGTAATCGCTCTTTTTTACTCGAAACGACAAAACTGCATTATAAAAAGAAATCTTCTATCCCTTTAATACTTTTTTGCGTGCCTTCTTCTTTCAAGCGGTGCAATCGACACCAGGACGACCGCAGGTGGTCCTGACTTATCCAACAAATAAGGGAAAGTATTGGAATGCACCGCAGGGAAATTTCCCCTCTTCGGAAGTAACGCTGCTAGTGATTAACACTTTTTGTTCCTCATATTGATTTCTTTTGCTGGAAAGAAATACCACGACAGCTTAGCATTAAGATGAAATGGAAAAAAAATCTGGGCTGTAAAAACTAACTCTGGATTTTTAAAATAGTTGAATGTAGAAACGAAAATAATTAAATTTCATTATTTCCAACCGAAAAATCTAAGATTCTGAGATTTTCATACTTTTTTTTTGGATTATTGCGTTCATTTTAGATAAATGATGAATCCACATTCAATAAACTATGTATCTATTGGAGAACCCACAAATAGGCTATTTTGCTGTTTTGTAAATAATAAACTATGTTATGTATGAGAAGAAAAAGAAGATTGTACTAACTGAAAGACAAAATATTACAATTTACTCTTGCGACGATTTGAGTTGTGAATGGTAGATATGAGATAGGGACCGGATAACCTGGTTGGCGGGGAGTTAGATTTGCATACTTTGGCTTTTGAGTTCGAACCTCGCCGGCCGAAGACTCTCCTTGCATATGGTGGCTGGAGCACGTATAAATCTGTGGTAGCATAAAAGTCCTCCATGTCAAGACAATATCACTGTGGGTGCTGGATCAGAGATGATCGTTCTCTGCTTCACATCTAAAGTACGATCTGTGAATGGAATGTATGAATGAAGTCCGCCCAGTAAAAAAGGGTTGTGACGCATGAGTAGCTAAGACGTACTCTTGGCCTTAGATGGTGCTACTGAAACAAGAGAGGCTAAAACTCGGTTTAAAATCGGTGGTTTTGCTTACTAGTGCCATAAGCAACAACAACAGATATGGGATTGCAAATTAAAGAACAACTTTGAAATTTTTTCAAAAAGAACATCATTTATGTAATGTCTTGAGGTTTGTTTTATTAATATGATCCTTAGAAAGTTTATTCATTTATGAAATCAAAATTAAGAAAAACGAATTATCATTGCAAGGAAGAGGCAGGTCGTGAAAAAGACTGCGCCCACCAGAGAATTTGGTAAGCCTATCAGAAACTTCATCTCTAAGAAAATAAACAATTTGGCAGGTATATAAATTATTATTATTTGAACAAATTTCAAAAAACTCCAACAAATTGTAAATGTTTGTGTTTTTATTTTACATTTATTTTAAGTTTCACAGGGTTTTTTTTAAGTGATCAGTTTTGGCATACTTTCAAGTCCATTTGTTTAATTGCAAAACCAGTAAAAAAAGAAACACTAAAGAAAGTAAATGAAATATAATACAATAATACACTCACTATTAGACAATTAACTGTTTCTGAGGTTTTTTTATTATTTAGTTAAATAAGCTAACTTCTAATTTCAAAATACATTTTCAAACCACAAAAAAATTTACTAGAATATTTAAACAAGTGCACAGGAGAGATCTTAATTTGATCTTAATTTTAAATAATGTATGGATTTAAAGAAAATATTCAATATAGTGTAGGTGCTTTCAAGAAAATTGCCTGACAAATAATTTTTGCTTCAACTTAATACATCAAATGAGCTTTAAAATTAAAAGGGCTACAAAAAGTTTTGAATTTTTATTTATTAATTTGAATTTTTCTATAAAGCTGAATCCTTTTCGTTTTAAAGTAAAGCAAGGTTTAAAGTTTCAACTGCAATTATGATTATATTTCACAATTTCCTTTAATAAAGCATCTATGGAAGGAAGAATTGATAATTTAATCGAAATTTCAGAGTTGGTCTAGTCGCGTAATTTTTGTATTTTCCCTAGGTAGAATAAGATTGATTAAATTTTGTTTCTTTCCTAAACAACGTGATGATTTTTATTCAACTATATTTCAAGCATATTTTCAAAAAAATTAAATAATTAAAAGAAACTTGTTTGCTTAAAAAGTATTGAAAATTTTGAAAAGGCATATAGATTTATTTATATTGCTTAAAATGTTTAATATCGCATGTTTTTTTAAACATGCAATTAATAAAATTAATTGCAAACAACAGGACTGTAACTTGAGTACTATTGTTTGCAATTTCATTAGGAATTTATCTGGAAATTTTTAATTTACCTAATACATTATATAACGTTATGATAAGTAAATTATTCATCACGAAAAATAATATATTAATGTAACATTTAGGCAATTTTCAAAATGTACAGTTCAAATTTTAATGTTTTATGTATGGGCATAATATTCTTTATTCATCTAATACTTCATGTTGAGCAAAGATTACCATTGGATGTGAAATTATTGTAACAGGCAAATAATTTTAAACATATTTTTAAAAATCTTTCAGTATCTTTTAATTATACTAAAGATGTAGACTCGCGACAGCTTGTGTGTGTGTGTGTGTGTGTGTGTGTGTGTGTGTGTGTGTGTGTGTGTGTGTGTGTGTGTGTGTGTGTGTGTGTGTTGGCACTCCACACTCTATAGACCAGACTGTTTGGCTTACAGCTCCCAAACTAGGTACATATAGACTTTGAAGGATAGGAAAGTGAAAACGATTTTTTTTAAATTTTAATTTATAAAAAATTAAACGAAATTTTGACATTTGTTATCATTTTAAGACGATGTAAAAATTAATAATTATCATTTCAATCATACCAATTTTTTGGCACTTTAAATTTCTTATAGATTTTCAAAAACTATTTTAAATATATTTTACAACAAGAATGCGAAGATATGTAAGAATTCTGAATGATTTTTAAACATATTATGAAAATAATAAATAAAAAAAGAATATTGGAGAGTAACGAAAATTATTTATAAAAGACAAAATTAAAGATATTTTTCATTTCTGCTTTATGATCTGAATTACTCTCAGTATTAATATATAAATTAATGTAACATACAAAATAGTGAAATTGATATATGTGCCTATTTTCAGATTGCTTTTTAGAAATTTATAAGATTTTAAAAATCAAAGTATCTTTAATTACAATAAGAAATAAAAATTCTACTGAAACCTCGGGGGAAATCGTATTCGTTTAATTATGGAAAATTTTTAGCTGAATTTTAATCAATATTTGTAGTTAGTTTAGTCTTTTTGTATTGTATAGTATCTGAATTTAGTTTAATCAATATTTGTAGGTTTCCTGCAAATATCTTTCATTATCATACATACTTTAGAATCATAATTTCCATAATATGTTCTTTATTGTAGTTATCGTTCTGCCAGTGATCTTTCAAAGAATTCTAAATACTCCATAAAAAATTCATATTTTCTAATAGATATTTACAGTTTGACTACAAAGGGTTGCTTATGATATTCCAGTTACAAATTTCACAGTATACCATCATTGCTTATTAATCTAAAATTTTCAAAGTATTAAAGGTAATAACTGGGACACAGCCATTCAGTAATATGTGGTTTTCTATTTAAAACTCTAAATTTCAAAAACAGTTTTCAGAAACAACTAATACAATAAATAAAAAAAGAAAAGAAACGCAAATCTATATTTTTAAGCCCTTAAATTGTTTGATGATAAGAAAATGGTTTTTCAAATTAATTGTTTTTAATAATCCCAAAAGTAAAAATAAAGCATTTTTGGACATCTTAATGTGAATATAAATGGACCTTATAAAGGGAACAAATAAAACAAATTTCGAAACTTTTCAGCAAAACAAGGAATTGAGATAGGCACGCACCTTAAACTTTTGTACGTAACACAATTTATTATTAGCAAAACATATTTCAGGAAAGCAAGTTATATATATATATATATATATATATATATATATATATATATATATATATAAATCTGAGAATAATGTGTAAAAGTTTTTAATTTTTACTTAAAATACTATTAACATGAACAAAAATCCTAAATTTTGATTTTTTTATGTTATAAATTTGGTTGCATTATTAAAAGGCTAGATATAATATAAGAATATATCTATTTTTTCATAAATTCTAATGCAGCTGACAGAAAATAAGAAAAATGTACCGTAAAATGCAAAGAATAGCTTAAAGCTTCCCAAATAGAATGAATTAAATATTTATCAACAACAGAAGATTAAAAACCTTTTTCTGAAGAAGCCATTGAGATAAACTTCATAATACGTTTAAAGTTTAAAAATTTTAGCAGCCATTAATCCGAATGAACTAAAGATGACTAACATAGAATAAAAAAGAATTTGTAGGTATGTACTTCTTATTGCAGCAAGATTAAAACTGCATTGGATTTTAAGAAACTACTTATTTAAATAAGTCAATGAAAGATTCTAATAACCGACCTTCTTTTTAAAAACATCATTCTACACATTTAACACATTAAACATTAACTCAGAATATTATAATTAATTTATTATATTGCTTTATTATTTTATATTCTTTGATGTTTCGCAAAAGAAAATAATTCTGTATTTTCCATAATTTTCAATATTTATGATTAATTTCATCATTAAGAAAAACTCTGTAAAACTGCTATATTATTTTCAGCATCTTAATACTATTACCTAAACAGATGGATGCACAATTTTGAAAATAAAGTAGGATCATTTGTAAAATTCGTCGAATTACATTTTATTTTACATTTATAGATAATTTGATTTTCTTAACCAGTCCATAAATGCTTAAATCTTAACCAATACATTAAAGAGAAACATTTAAAAGTGCATAAAATTAAAATTTCCTATTCAACGATGTTTACGCATTTAAAGTGTTTGTTAATTATGAGAATTCCATACGAGCAAATCAGCTAACTTTTTAAACATTGTTTTATTGTGAAACAAACCCCAAAACTATTCAAATTCGTTGAATTTCCTTTTATTGTAACAAATTTATCAAACGTTGCTTTTGAATTAAAAACTAGTCATTTGAATATTTTTTTTTTGCCCCTTGCACACTGTTATTCTTATTGTCCGCTTATTCTTTATTTTCCTAATTAGCTCTTAAGTACTGTTTCCTACTTCCTTTTTCACTTTATAGTAAGAATCTGAATGTCTTTGTATTGTTGACAATGTAAATTAATCCTCGATTTTATTAATATTTGCTTTATACGAAAATCGAATGTAATTTATTCATTTAAACAAAATACTTTTTATACAAAAGAAGAAATAGACATCTCAATATGTAAATATTAAACTATAGTAAACTGTTATTGCATTCGTATTTAATTATCTACAAGGGTGCTCCATCCATTTATGGCTGTAATCCTCTGAAGTTTGCTATGCATATCTTGCTCGTTACAATGAAGACACTGCGTCCCTAACACAGTTATTGAAAAAAATTATAGTTGAGCTTAATTCATTTGCTTATAATGCCTTAATTCAAATCAGAGATGTTTCGTGACCTTGAAAAAAAGGGCTTCACTTGATTTTTGTACGCATTAAGAAAACAAATGAAATAATAATAAAAATTATAAAAGTGCCAAATACAGAAGATAAAAGCTTTAATATTACTTATTTAATAATTATTTATTTATTTTAATTACTTATTTAAAGCTTTAATATTATTTATGGTAATAAACTTTGATTAAAACATCTTATCGCAAAAAAAGAATTATATCACCATATTAATTCATAACAGTATTTTAAATTATACTTGAGCAGCAATGATAGAGTATTCTAAATGGTTATTTGTATTCAAAGTGACCAAATTAATTGGTGATGCTTCTGTAGTTCGTAAACTTATTCTGTAAACTAAAACTATATACTTTCTATTTGTTCAATCCAACTAAATCTTATTGAATTCGTTTTCTTTCATTGTTTAGATAATATTTCGGGCTAAAATGAACTTGAAAGTATGATGAATATGGAAGTATGATGATTGTCAAAAGCCATAGGAGAATCAGGTATATGGCGAAAAATCAATTTATTATGCCTACAATGTTGTCAAATCATACAGCTAAATAAAGCGTTTTATGGGAGAATATTTATATAGATATCCCATCGATTTCGTAAGATTTTTCTTACAATAGATATCTTTTGCTTTGAAGCTCAAACTATTTTTATTATTTCTTCAAACATTTAATCATGTGATTCTCTTTCTTTGTTTGAAAGCTACGAATAGTTCTGTTTATTTTCTGTGTCCTTTACAAGACAAATGAAAAAAAAATACTTCGAAATTTAGAAGATATATGAACCACACTTTTGCGTTTTTAATAACACTATGATGTCAAGGAACTGGTCTCCATTAGACGGCTCTATGTAGACAATGAACAGAACCTATGGCTTCACTCTGTGACAATTTAACAGAATTAGAGATATGAAGCTATGTTGAAGATATTTAATTAAAAATTAATTATAACGATATATCTGGGAAACTAAATGATCACCTAAGGCGGCTAATCAAAAGTATTTATAAATAATAATGGCTCTCTGCAACGTATAAATGAATTTTACTAGAATTCATTTATAGTGGAAGAGAATAATAAGACACTAGAATTCATTGTCAGTGTGGAAGTGAATAATTAGACATTATTAATTATTGAAATAAATTAAAAATCCAAAGATACAGAAAACCAAATAGAACCTATTTACACTACCAAATGTTATCACAGTCTGATAATTATCAATGAAGACTGACGTCTGAGAGTAATCAATAATGGGAGATGTGAGAATAAGCAATAATGACTAATGTCTGATAATAATGAAAGAAATCGTACTATATTAAATCCATTCAATTAGTGATGATAATAACAATGTTGCTGTAGTAAGCATCTGGTCTTTCGAATTATTTCCAGAATGCGCCATTACAAGCGAAGAAAAATCATGTGTCCCATTATTCTGAGGCCAAAAATTCTTCTGCTATCTATGCGCAGAAGTAAAATCCTATAAATGAGATATCAAATCTAATCATGGCCTAATAGATATTTTCTAAAAATATATTTCCATTATAAAAAAATGCTTTAAGCAGCATAATTAATTACATTTTTTATTGCTTGAGTCTATAAATGTAACACTAAAAAATTATAAAATTTATATTCTTATACAATCCACCGGTCCTACAAATGCTTTTTTAAACGTTACTTCCCACACTAGCATTTTAAATTAAAAGAAAGTCTTATTTTTCTGAGATTAAAATTAATTGATTTACGAAGATTTGAACATCGCTCTTTTAGATGATTTTAACTGCTGTTGTTGTGACTTATGGCATTTTACAAGTCCACTGACAATCTGTCAGCGATTTATGCCGAGTGAGCATCTCGTGTAGCATCAACTAGGAACAGGAGTACGACTTAGCTACTTCGAGAGTCACATTCGCTTGCACAACCTTTTTTTTACATAAGACACATTCGCCCACATCACAGATAGAACACAGAAGAAGAATATACTCGCTCGAACCAACACTCGAACCCGGGACGCCCAGATCACGAGAAAGACGCGCTACCCCTCCGTCATGACGCCGCCATTTTCTGTTAACTGCTAAATTGGATATTAATTTACTTTGTTGACTTGTGCGAGCTGAAATTATGTATTGACGTATTATTAGGTTTTTATTTTTATTATTTTCGATTATTTGACTTGAGGAGTTATTGCTACTCTATCAAAAAGATTTTAAAAGTTTAATAATTTGCTTAGAAAATATTTAATAACCCTTTTCTATTTTATTCAATATTTCATAAAACATAGCCTTTGCATATTTCTATATTATCTTTTGGAATATATTATGATAAACTGATCTTGCAAAAGAAGAAAGCATCAAACTTTTCATAGTTAGCTTACTTATTTCTAAAATTAGAGGTGGTAAATACACTTACCAACAATCATTCAAGCCAAATTATAAATGGTAAACATCTTATTTCGAAGCATTAAGGGTAAAAGCATCGCAAAATTCTTATTAGTAAATACACTTGCCTTTTAATTTTATGCAAATTCAATCAATTTTCAGTCATTTTTAATCCAAAACAATGGAAGCTTTAAAAACTGATAAAAAATATTAAATTAAATAAATGTTGAAATCTATTTTACATTTAATTAAATGGTTGTATTACAGAAATATTCCTATTTTAATCTAAAATTAATAATGTCTCGTTAATTTTGTTCGAAACAAATTAGAAAATAAAAAACTAAAATTTTCAAGAATTCAATTCATTTAAAAGGAAATAGAAATTGAAGTAAGCGTTATTAATAGGAAGGTCTTGAATTCGAAGAAAAGCAGCAATAAAGCATGAACAGTATTTGTAGTGTTCCAAAAAATTAAATTGAATTTAAAATAATACATTTCCTTCAAAATACTGAAAATTAAATTAATAATATTTCAGATACCAGGAAAACAAGACAAATTTAGTTTTTTAACGGGAAAATACTTTATAATTTGGTATTAAGAAACAAACAATTATTATTTTTCGATAGGTAGAAAATCTTAATTTATAACCAAATAAGCACTAAGTGCGTCGGACTTTGAATATTTGGTGTAGCATATCGAAGAGTACTTTAATTGATTCATTATTTCTGGATAGTGCTTTAACATCTGGTAAACGTATGACGATTTTTTTTTACTCTAGAAGAATTTGATTTGCTATAAGATTTGTAAAGAATGTGATTTAAACGATATGGAACACCAATTCACAAATCTTTTTAGTTTAGTTCAATTCAGGGCTATTTTGGGACGTACCTCGTAATTTTGAACAGCGGTCACATGACGAGGTCGACACCTGAGCTAGTACCTCCTCTTCAAGCTTCTACGCCCTACCAGAGAGAGGACATTTGGCCCCGGCGAGTTTAGTATGCACCAGATCCGCTTACAAGACGTTCTTCACTGGAATCGGGTTTTGAACTTGGAACCCCTTCCTGAATAAGGGGTCTTTCCAAAAGGCCATCGCGGCACCACAAATATTTCTAGCAACGTACTTAACGTACTTTTTGTCGAATACTATTTGAAATAACAATGATAAATGTGAAGTTCTTTATGAGATACCCCTGTGCTTGCCATATTTTAAGTTCATTAGATTACTTCTTTTCTTAAAAAAATAAAACCACTGAAAGAAGAATCACAAAAACAGCATATTTGATAAACATATTATTAGGGAATATAAATCTATTACAACAACAATATAAGGAGTAAGAAGAATTTGTTTCATGGATGAGTTTCTATATTTTAGACAAATGAAGTCATCAGGATCAAATTTTATGATTAAGTGGCTTCTGTATCAAATTTATAAACTTGCTTATTATAACCATATTTTAAATTATATTTCATGAAATTATTTAACCATTCTTTTACAATACAAGGTACATGCTGAATAATTTATGTTGTGCTTTTATTGTTGAATATTTAATCCGATAAAAAAATTTTATTTCGGTTAATTTTTTGCCTTTTTAACGTTGATAATATATGATTAAAATTATTTTTATATAATCACTTTTTACTTTAAATAGCTGCTTCTAATTCAGTATTATTCATAAAATAATCGAACTTTTTTATTGTATATGTTAGGGTATCAAGAATATTTTATTAAATTGTACTAATAGAATCGAAAAAACTATAAAAAATTTTAGACTTCATGATTTTTTCCAGCATTACATTTATTGATACAATTAGCAGAAATTATAATCTTTTTTTACTTCATTTAATTCATTTTTACTATTGAAAGCATATGCTTTAGTGAACGGTTTAGAAATTAACCACGAGACCAATATTAAAATAAGCGTCTGTTAAATCCTAATGAATCTTCTTCTCTACATTAATTTATGCCTCGGTGGTAAGGTCTCGGCTTGTGAGCCGTAGGGTTTCAAGTTCGAGACCCGATTCCATCGAAGAACAGTCGTGTAAGGGGGCCTGTCGCACATTAAATCAGTCATGCCAAGCGTCCTCCCGCTGGTGCGGTGTGGTGTGAAGAGGGGTGCCAGCTCAAGTGTCGTCCTCGTCATTTGACAGCGGTTCAAAATTACGAGATCCGTCCCAAAATAGCCCTAGTGTTGCTTTACAACGGGACGTTAATATAACTAGACTAACTCAACATTAATTTATATATCTATTTATTCTTCTCTATATTATCTATTTATCTCCTCTTCTTTATATTAAATAAAGAAATTTTGGCGAACATTTAGGAGAGTTTTTTGGTTGCCATTTAAGATAAATTTTTTCATGTGTTGCTATCCTTTTTTTTTTTTTTTTACTTTTTTTATTCTGTTCTTTGCTTTGGTCTATTAATTCTTATTTCTTTCTTGCTTTTATTCTTTTTTCATAAACTAATAATTACATGCATTTGTCATTGCCTCATTGCAATTTCATCTAAGAGTGTAATCGGAATAATTCATTTAAAATCACAAAACAGATCCATTTGTAGTGAGTTAATGTTACAAGAAGCGCAATATATAAAACTTAATAAAATCACACTAAAAACTTTATGCGTACAGCAAATACAATTTTTTAGTTAATTTTATATCTATCCTTAGAGTCTTCGCCTACAAATTATCGGATGAAAAAGCTTTTTATTTAAGGGAAACAATCTTATTGCCTAGCAAAGAGGGAAAATTCAAAACTTTCTTTCTTCCCTAAACGGAAACCATTCCAAATAATTTCCTTTGAACGTTTTGCTAGAACTTTACCGGAAATTACGTAATATATTTTTGCAAGAACTACTACCAAGGCAATTAAGGATCAAGAAAGTAGAATTCTGAGGAGAGCAATTAGTGAATAGTTTTGTTCATTAATATAATTTTCTTTCTTTTCTTAAGCAAACATAATTTCTTTTTATATTGCTATTGTTATTTCAGTACTTTATTTATTTTATATTGATGGTCATTTCTTTTTTTTTTCTTTTTTTTTCAATATTGTTATTGTTCAAATTCAAAATTTTCTGTCGCGTTCAAGTCATTGAATTTAACAAGAAAATATGAAATAGCACATTATTACAGTGCTAAAGAAATTTTACATGGATGTGGTTGATGATCATGTCGTGTCCACTTACTACGGAAAGTGGGTGTAGTAGCTGCTGGGGGTAAAGACCCCTGAGTACCCGTGGGCAAAAGTCTGACTTCTAGCTCATATGAAGATGATACTCACACATTCACTTGCTCAACCCCTGTTTAAAGGAGGGCACATTCACACACCTTACACAGATTAAGAACAACCATGCCTGAACCGGGACACCCAGATCACGGGGAAGACGTGCTACCCTTATATCCGGACGCCGGCATGGATGTGGTTACTGCAATTAAATTTCAAACAATCCGATATATTGTATATTTGCAATATTTTGTATTTTAAAAAGTTACTTCCACTTCAATTTGAAAGAAATTAGGTTAATTAATTTTTTAGTTATAATAATAAAATATAATAAGTTGCTTTTTTCAACCTTTAGATCAGAAGACTGTAGATTTGAAATGATCTCAACCGAAGATCTTCGAAATATGGGGCTATGGTACATATTAAAACTCAATCAAGATTCAAGTAGCTTCATTTTGGGGTAGATGAGATGTTGTTTTATAGTTTAATCTCGGTTTTACATATGAGAATTACATTGAAAATAACTTAATATCAAAATAATGTAACAATTATCAAATATTATTATTACATTATTTTGAAATTATAATTATTTTGTAATTTTGTTTCTATAATTATTACAATATTTTGTAAATTTGTAATCATTATATCATTTTAAATTATTAGAATATTGCCAAAATAATGTTAATATTAAAATTACTCCCTAAATAACTTTTGTATAGCTACAAAACGGCACAAAATCTCATTATAAAATTCGTAAAGTTTAAAATAAAAAAAACTTTAATATTTGCGTTTATTCCCATAACAAGAAATTGATTGGAACATATAAGCGTATTAAACAAAAGTAAAAGCAAAAATACAAAAACTGTTTATATGCATGCAAAATCAATAATTAGAAGTTAATGTAAGAAACATAATTTTTTCATAAACGCACATAATTTTTTGTGCAAGGAACAAAGCGAAATGAACACAATAAATTAAATGCAGAATAATATAAATAAATGTAAAATATTCGTAAAAAGTAAAAAGAAAAATTAAAATGTATTATGTAAATTAAATTTAGAAAGAATTTAATATATCATTAGAGCTGATAAATATTTCTTCTTAACACACAAAATACCCTAAATGTTAAATTAGAAAAAGGACAATTGATAATTATTATTCATATTCTATAGATAATTGATGAGAACACTCCTCAAAAACAATGCTTATTTAGTATAAGGCAATATGTTTAAACTTTTTAACCTAGTTACCAAAGGATATCAGTAATTTGATTCAGTAAAGAATTTCAGATCGGTCTTCAAGTTTCCATGCCCAATCAATTACTGGATTAATTACATCCTTTCACCTAAAATAATGTTTAAAATGCACCAGATTACATAATTTTTTATACTTCAATCTATACTTATAATAAAGCTCAATGTGTGTGTGTGTGTGTGTGTGTGCGTGCGTGCGCGCGCGTGTGTGTGTGTGTTTTGGCGCTCTACAGGCCAGACCATTCAACCTACAGCTATCAAATTTGGCACGTGTATACCATGGAGGTCGGAAATGTGCAACTCGGTGTTATTTTTTCGAATTTTTAATTAAAATTTTATTTATTTAAAAATTAAGCGAAATTTTGGCGTGTTTCTGATATAACTTCCGAAAATATTACCGCACAAAAAAGGACTTTTACATGAAGTTAAAGATCAAAAATTTATCTTTTAAATGATACTAATTTTTTAATCATAAAATTAAATTTCTATTTTTAATGAATTTTTAAATAAATATTTTAACTATGTTTATCAATAAGTTTTTTCATAAAAAATAAAAATTAAGATTAAGCACGTTTCGCATTCATGGGAAAAATTAGCTTTTTTCAAAGTGTTGCCATCACATTGATTAAAGCCCCAATTAAAAATAAATTAAATCTTTTTGGAAATGAAATCTGCAAAAATATAATTTTCGGCACGTGTCTGTAGGAAATGAAACAAATATGAAATATTATTTTTTCTAAAAAATAATTTCAAGAAAAATTATTTTATGATCTTTTACACTCTCTATATTAATAATCCAATAAATCAGTTTTATTTTAAGGCAAGTTTTGTTTAATATGAACAGGATATCCATTCATATCAGGGCCACACAGCTAATTTGTAAACTTTTAGTAAGACACAGATCTGCTAAAATGGTGTAAATGGAAAATGATTATATTTTATGTAACTTGATTCAATAAATGCTCTAATAAATAACGAATTTCTGATTTTACATAAAGCTTCTGCTGTCACGATTAACAAAATGTTCTTGAAACACTAATATTTTAAATAAAAAGAGTTAATTTCAAATCAACTAAATCAATCACTTAAACTGGCTGATTTATGAAAATTTGAATATCACTATTCAATAAAAAAAAGTATAATTTTAGATTTTCCATCGATCGTTTCAAAGAAGATACGCCAATCGTCGCGCAGGTTTCTCAATATTAATTGACCTAAGGTTATGAAAATGTTGAGTTTTTCTAAATTTTGAACATTCAAAACTTCATAAATAAGTCTTAGTTGATCGTGGAAAATAGAAACATTCATTCATTTATTTAAAATTTGGTGTGTCCAGAATATTTCTCAGAATATGATACCTTCCTGCATTAAATTTAGACTTCATAATTTTTGAAATATATTTATAGTCCGGAACAAAATATTATTATTGATTTCATTTCAATCCTTTTGAAAGCAAAACTAAAAACTGCATTTTATGCTGAATCTGAGAAATTTTTGTTGAATTATTCTTTGAGATATTACATAAATTATGAAAAATATTTTGTAGTTTAGATAAGACTTAAATACCGAGCGATTTTGTTTGCAATACTCATATTCAATAATAATAATAATAAATAAATAACAATAAAGATGATAAATAAAATAAAACGCTTGGTTTTATTAAAAAAAATATCTTTATATTAATTGCAATTTCATCATTTCCATTTTAAATTAAAGTTGAAGTTTTACCGGAAATGTCAACAAATTAGCAAAATATATATAGTAAATTGAACGAAACGATCTCAACAACAGTATAAGTTTGGTATGACTATCAAAATTTGAAGATTAAAAATGTTTTGTTTGAGACTCTATTAAGAGACCAGTTACTTAAAATATTTAATTGAAAATTGTAGCGAGCGGTAATACTGGCGAACCGACTGGTCGCCAAAGGCGGCTAGTATGTAATAAAGTCAAAGTAATAATTTCTACAAAATTCACTTAGAAGCTTTTAAGCATCTCAGGAATAAATTATGTTCTTAAACTGATTAAAATTACAAAAAAAAAAATCAAATTGAATAGGCCACCTAAGGAAGAAGCTGAATGAATTCATAGTTCAAGTGTTAAAAGTAATATTAAAGCAGTTTACTTTTAAATAATTTAAATATTTGCAATGCGTAATGGATTAATAAATATTAAAAATATTAAAGATAATATTAAAAATATAAAGAAGAAAATATCCTAATTAAAATTCAAAAATTATTCTGGAAAAACGATTTGCATAGGAGGTGGGTTTTTTGCATTATTCATCATCAGTTTACAAACTGTGTACCAATATTGAGTTCTATAATTGAATTTTAGATCTCAATAGAGTACATTGGATAAGAAATTCAATTATAGATTATTCTCTCAATATATTTATTTTCTTTCAATAATGTTTGTTTTCTAGACAGAAAAATAAAAAAACTTCGCTAAAATATGACTAGTAGTTTAGTGTAAAATAAACATATTATGTTACAGTAACTTATTGCGTCTTGTTTTCGATCCAGTTCAAAAAATTTTAAGTAAATTCGAAAAGAGATACCCATTTTCAGGGAGTTAATGTTATAAAACTATATAATTTTATTTGAAAGAAGTTATCTTTACACTTGTATTTTTATTATAAAAGAAAAGTTTAAAACGATACATTAATTGACCTCACATTTGAATTCAACGCAACGCTTTATAAACTTCAAGAGATAGAAAAGTATACTTCTTAATTTAATTTTGTTGTACTTTTGTTAGCTTTTTACTGAAATGTATGATACTTTAGAAATATTTTTTACGCAAAATAGGACTGGACAAGTCAAAAGAAATATTAAAAGTCAAAAGGCATTCTCACAAACAGACTTCAATTCTCCACATACATCACAAAAAAAATTATCCACTATAAACAAACTATTTATTTACAGAATGTTCCAAAAAATATAGAACAAATTTAAATCATGAATATTCCATTCAAATAAAACAAAAAATTTCATCTTAAAAAGACAAACCTTGTAATGAAATGCAAAAATAGCTCGAGTTTACGGGATGGTGAAATCGCCGAGAGGATACAAAAGAGCAATGACCTTTAATGAGAAGCAATAACATAATTGCTCAGAAGAGCAACCAGTAACGTTGTTGCTCGCTGAACAGTATTTTAAAAAAGACTGAAAAGGCGACTTTGAAATACAACTAGAATATCAGGATCTTCTACTTTTGCGGCCACAAAGAATTCCTTTAGGGCAAACTGGATTGGAACATTGCAAAGTACAAGAAGCAAAAGCTTTTCACATATTTCAAAGTTCAACTCTGGGCAATGCTACTTATTTCACCTGAAATAAATTATTTTTTGATATTGTTAAAACCACAAATCTCATCATTATTTTTCTATAATACTCTCCAACAAATTTAATGTCACCTTCTACAAAAAAAGGCTTTCTTCCATTAAGAAATTCCGATAGTTTAAAATTTCTATGAAGGAGGTCGCTGAGAATAATTTATAATTTAATGATACAATCGATGTATTGTTTTTCGTCTGTCGATATTTTTTAAAGGGAGGGCTCTGAAATGTAAATAAAGTTGATGGTGATTAAACACGATAACACCTTTGAGTTTCATTTCAGATCATACGATATATGGAAAAGATTATATGTTTTGTGGTGTTGTACTATGACTTCTAAAATTTTGACCCAACTTTTTTTAAACTCTCTGGATGATGATTAAACGCACTCAAAGTATTTAAAATAATGTTACTTATTAAACAAAAGATAAAATATTATTCTATGGCTCGATGCTGAAACTTTCTATGAGGTAACTTTTATCTGCTTTTCAAATGTAAATATGAATGTCGCATTTATTTGTCTGTTCCAGAAACTTCGGGGAAAGTCATAAAATTTACGCCATGAACCATCATTTCAGGTATTATTACGACATGCAAAAGTGTTTCAGACGTATCTGATCGGCAATTCATCATAGAGGTAAAAATAATAATTTATTAGATAGTGGGATACTAGAATACCTTAAAGCAAAGATCAAGAACTGCATTTGAACATTCATGCATATTATTATAATGAATTTACAGGATGTTTCTGTTTTGCAAAAAAATAAAATCAAAAGTCAATCTTTCCTTCAGACTTAATACATGATTTAGAGAATTACGTTGTAAAAAAAGAAAGAAATTGCAAACTACAAGTGAAATATTAGCATTTATAAATTTATTATATATTATAATTTTTATATATTTAGCTTCTGTAAAAGAAATATTGCAGCATATTTGAGCTCTCATTTTATAGAAACTATTAACGTCATTATATGCCATTGTATTAATGTTCAAAGTAATTTAGAAATCTAGAAGAGAATGTTCCACTGATTAATTAATATAGTGCATACTTTTAATGTATTTGGACTCAAAAATAATTCATTTATTTGATAAAATTGCGTTTTGTATGTGCAATTTATTTGCATTAATGCTGCTAATATTTGAAGTTAAATTTTATTCAAATGTATCAAATAATTAAACTAAATGTTTTAATTAAATAAAAATTTTATTCAACAAGTTTTTAGTAACTATTTTTACCAGAAAAACATAAATAAAACATTAAAAATAAAAATATCAACTTAGACATTTAAAAAATAACTAGAACTCCCAGATTTAATTCCATATTAATTCTTTTAGCACATACATATGAAGCATTTTCAAAACTGTCAAGGTTTTAATTTAGAACAGAAGGAAAAGGCCATAGGGAAAAGAAAAGGGTTGCATTTCTGAAAATAAAAGTTTAAAAAAAAATCATTTAAAGTTCGTAAAGGCATTAAACAAAAACTAATAATGTTTGTAGAATTTTAACTTTTTATTATGCAGTTTTCCAAATTAAGAATAGAAGAAAATACTATTTAAACTCCAAATGATTGAATACATTTTTAACTGAATATAGAATGCTCACAATGTTACTATCAATAACAATGACAATAACACATTACTTAGTTTAATCTAAACTTGATAATTTTTCAAACGTTTTCAACATAACGCATTTCTATAAAGTAAAAATAATAATAATAACAGCACAAATTAAAATAATTTTTACGTAAAAATCTTCTAATTCCTAGTCAGTTAAAATCATCACAATTAGCAGTTAGATTTTTGTTAAACATTTTATAATACATTGATTTTACTTTCAATATTCACAATAATTGTTGTAACATGAATCATTTCAGTTTCATCCATAGAACTTGTGTTCAAAATATTTGTATTTTGAAGTCGGACAGTAGTGTTTAGAGAGGACCTTATTATTTGTCCAGAAGTGTCTTATTACTTTCACTAGTCTGCCATCATTTCAAAACATTACTTATCCTAGTAAAAAGAGAATATTTCGGCCAGGGTATCAGCAAAATACGGAAGAATAAAAAATAACAAACATTAAATTGCAAAATTTTTAATATTATTATTTCTTTTAAAAAAAAATCTTTGTTTACGAAACATTGGTCTTGGAAAAAATCCTGATCTTCAAAAGTTAAGAATGTTAATTAAGTAAAAATGAAAACTCAAAGAGAGTGCAGAACATAAACAGAAAAGTTATGAATAAAGATGAAAGTGACAAACATTTTATTTGTAATAACTTTATTCAAAAATGTTTTTAATTAATTAACTTTAATAATGGAATATTGTTTCAAAATTCAACCGAAGTCATATCCCTCAGTTCTAGACTGCATACACTCAGAAAACTTCAAATATGTTTAAAACTAAATAGATATGAAATCTAAAAATTTTAGTAAAGCTTCCCAGTCATATGGGCTGTCGAAAGATGCAATATATTTTTTTCAATCTTGTCAATTTTAGGGCACTATGTAACACTGATTGACATCAATCTCAGACGCATGAGGATTAGACATTATCTCTTATTTGCCTCAAGATAATGGATGCCACGGTAGCTTGGCGCTAAAGTCTCTGCTTGGAACCGGACGGTTCCAGGCTTAATTCCATCGTAAGTCTGGTGCGCGTTAAACCCTTCGAGGCCAAATGTCTTTTTACTGATGTAGAGCAAAAGTTTGGTGAGAGGGGGACAATTCAGATATTGCCCTCGTCATCTGTCTGCGTTTCAGAATTGCGAGATTCTCCCAAATTTGGCTTAGTTTTCTTTAAAATGGTACGTTAGTATAACTGGCTAATTAAATCTCAAATTAATGTTTGGCCATGTTCTAATAAAAGCGTGCGAATTAAAATCTCTGAAAGATCTCATACTATTCTTTCTTTTTTCCGTTTTTTAATGTATCTACTGTCCAAAAAAAATTGAAAAATTCTGATCTCCTTTGAAAAATTCTGATTTTAGCTCCTTTTCAATAATTTTTTTAGATATTTCTCTTTCGATTTATGTAATGTGATTTATTTTAAAGCAATCTTGGAAAATAATTAATCATTTTTACATGAATTTCAGTTTTCAATAAATCGGTATCTTTCAATTTTTATCCAGTCTTAATAGTTAAACATTTAAATTACTTTGTCTTTCGTAATAATGATTTGATTTAGAAGATAATGAATACGACAGTCAGGCAAAAACTCTGACTGTCAAAGATTGTTAAAATAAAAACCTTATCACCACAAATATTATAATTATCACTAATATAAAAGAAAAAAATGTTTTTAATATTAAGATTATTAAACGTCCCATTTTAGGTGTGAAATGAGTGATTATGAGAAAAAAAATATGTCATTCATGCAGTATTTTACTCCCAATAAATATGCAATCAACCCATGGGGGAAAGGCAAAATGCGTAAAGTGAATACTTCAAAAAAAGAAAAGAAAAGTGTTGAATTTAGAAAAAGATTCTCTGTTATTATAATGAAATACTTTTTTTTATATATTCTTAAATTTCAAGAAGATAAAATCTGCAATATCATTAAAAAAATACCAAAATATTAATATAATATACAAAATATTAATGTAGCCCGTAATAAAACAGAAAAACTTATTTTTAACAATTCCTTTGTTTAGTAAAATGATTAGTTTACCATTGATTTATGTAATCTTAGATTTCCTTGTAGAAAATTTTCAGCGCTAAATGAGGTCTAGCTATTCTTAATATTAAAAAATATATATATTTTACATGGTCGAAAGTTCCAGATTTTCTTTTACCATTTTATTCTTCAATATAGGCGAGTAAACGAATTGCATTCTATATTCTTTTCATCGATTTAGTGATTCTGAGTTTGTTCTGTCATCAATCACTAGCGATGGAGCTGCAAAACTTTCTAAAAATGGATATTTAGCGAAACCTTAAAAGAAAAGTAAAAGAAAGAAGAAGGAAAGGCATGTAGATCGCTTTCTACAACTTTTGTAATCATTAGGGCGCAGAAAACCCGACGTTTTCTTAAAATTTGAAAGTTAATTTCCGAAATGGTTGAAGCCTTTTTTTTTTCTGCCCGTTTTAGGAAATCAAGAAATCGCAAAGGAAAAAAATACTCCTTAGAAATTTGTTTCGTGCCGTAAATATCTTCCTTGTTCTATTTATTGCTTTATAGACTCCTTTCATTTATAGAATCCTATACATGTTGTCCCGAAAAAATGAAACTAATGATTATTTTCTTTAATATTGTACCAAGACGTATACTTCAGCTACAAAGCTTCATTGAATAAGGTAGGCAATTGTATAAATAAGTCTTTGTTCTTGAAATGAGTTTTTTTATTGTAGCCATTAAATAATAGTAGTATTAAGTAGTAATAGTCATGAGTAGTGGATCATTTCCGGGATAATATGCTTATCATTATTAAGAGGGCGGTGTCAGAAAATAATAACATATTTATTAATTACTCAAAAATTTGTGAAAATTGTCGAATTGAAGTGCTTATACATGTTTTCAAAATTAACATTTAAGACATCTGAATAAAGTTACATTCTTCTAAAAATACTTGGATACATGCGCAGCTCACTGCAATTGCATACAACATAAATTATCAGCTTTTCAAAATATTCCTCTTTATTGGAATACGTCATTTTTAGTAAAATTTACTATCACGTATATAATTTAGAACAAAGAACTTTGCTTTATTCTTCGAAATTATGCTACTTCCATGAGTTACCTAAAATTTTCAATTTCTTAAGGTTCTCTTTCCTTCTTTTTTAAAGTCGAAGTGAATGAATAATAATAGTGATAATAAATGTAGCATGAATAATAGTGAAAAAAAATGAACAATAATAATCGCAAATAAAAATTTATTTCAAGGCACGATAATTAAATATTATATTTATAGACAAATATCTATATTATAGTGGATAATTTTTCTGTATTAAATAGATTTGCATTTTTAAAGCAAAGTTCTTCATTTACATTTGTAATTACCCAATCTAAAATTAGAAATAAAAATATATCTGCAATTTTTTCAAATAAAAGAGCCTAAAACTTTGTTTATAGAAAGATGGATGTAAAAGAAAGGTTTTACTTGCATTTTTACACTATAGGAGCCTTTAATATGTTCATGCTATACCCGTACATTTTGAATGAAATTTTGTAACTGAAAAAATATGTCGAGTGGTAGTATTTAGAGAAATAAACACCTGTACTATTTTTTGAACCCACCTGTATATACAGCATGCGTCAAACTCGCGCATCTCTAACACGTGGTTGCGTTTATCGACGAGGCATAGCTCCAGCTACACGTGTTCGCAGTAATGAAAAGGAAGTTGCGTTGTGCAGTTTTGTTGGAAATGGGTCTCTCGACGGAGGAAAAGGTATTTATAGTTGAGCATTATTTCAGGTCATACTTAAGCGGTTGTGAAAGTGGACCGAGTTTGAAGAAGGTTGCAAACAATTTCAAGAGAAGTTTAATAAGACAGAACCAAGTAATACAGTTATGCTGTCTTATTGTTACGAAATTTCGCCATACTGTCAACGAAAGTGGAATGTTAAAGGAAGGTCTTTTCAACTGTGAAAATCCACCAATAACTACGCCTGCATTGCGTGAGAAAACCATCTCTTTTTGCAGGAGTCTGCAGTAACCTGTGGTTCAGGATAGGTTTGAGAATCTGCGGGAATGATATGAACACTGTATACAGTCGCTGCACACACTTTGAACGCTTACATTATGCATACCATGGTAAATCAACACTACAATACTGTGTTATGTTAATTATTATATGTTAATTTCTTTTGAGGAAAAATAAACTCAACGATGACAATAATGTACTTTAATTCATCTTTTCATTTCAGTACTTCATCTTTCATTTCAGTATTTTGGAGTATACTGTATTAACCAGCATGTCATTTGGCTTTCACTAACTGTTGACAAAAATATGTATTTAATAATATCTGAAAAACATAATATTCATATAAAAATGTTAGTACCCACTATCAGAAAATATTGTGCACATTTCGAAATGGATTTTTTTTTTCGAATTAACTGTATGTATTTGAAAATATTTTAATTGAGTAGAAAAAGTTTGTTGTTGATGTATATAAACATAAATTAAAATGCTTGAAATTTCATATGAAGTGAAAATTGCGTTTATCATAGGTCTGTAGAGGGCTTACTAAATTCATTGATAAGTGTTCCACTGATACGAAAATTCCTGTATGAATTTGTTTATTTTTTTACAATAAATCACTACTTTCATTAAAATCGTTCATTTCCTAAATACAGTGAGTATTGTTTCATTTTATATTTTATATAAAGTACATATCTTTGTCAAAAAATCTCCATGCCAAAAGGTATAAAAAAACAATGCATTGATGGAAAGTTCATTTATCTTGTTAGAGCGGAGGTGAATAATGAAGGAAATGTGTTGGCCATGTTTAAGAAGACGGTGCACACCTCCTGCAGGAAATCTTTCTTGCTGTGTCAGTAATGTCTCTTAGGAGATAAATAAGAGTTTCCATATAAGAGTTTCTATATAACAGTATCTGGATAAATCATTTAAGTTTGGATAGCCTTTAACATTGAAACAAAAATTATCGCTAATATCGTTAAATTATTTAAAGATTAGGACCAGATACACAAACGCTATGAACATAATGTACATTTTTATTCTTTCATATATGAAGTTCACAAAGCAACATTGAAAAATTTTTAAATCAGGATTTTGGTGAAACCCATAATTTTTACTCTCTAAATACGAGGGAATAATTTTTGAAATTACCTATTTGTCGATGAATGTTATAAATCATAAAAACAATTAACTAGATTAGGAATTTTGGCATAAGACTCTTACATCAAAATTGTATACTTTTTTACTAATTTTAAACAAATTCAATCAACTGAAAATCGACTTATTTGCTTTTGGATTATCATGTGCCTAAAAAGATGATGAATTGTATACACAAAGAATTAAATAAATAAAATTTGACATACAGCTTTATTGCTTTCTCAGATTGGGGAAAAATCTGTCGATAGGTTGATTGTTAATCGATCTTTTATTGCAAATGCATGTAGACTCGAAAGTAAAACTGGTTAGCTCTAATCTGTAATCTTAACGCCAAAATAAATTTCTCACTAATGTTTGATAAAATCAGTCAAAGGGTAGAAAATCAATTTATTTGTACATGTGTATGTAGACAGGAAAACTGAAAAATTCAAGAAGCAAAATGAATGAAATGTGCTGTGCTGTCTTTATAATTTAATTTTGGTATGCGGTGTTTTGAATATAATCTCTGTAGTGCACGGTTCCAAAATTGTTCATTTAAATTAAAGATTGGAACAATTCAGTCAAAGAAAAGAAGCTAAAAAATTATGTAAGCTCTTCCTTTTTTCCGTCATCAAAGATTGGATCAATATTGTTAAAGAAAAGAAGTTAAAAAAATATGCAATATCTTCTTTTTCCTATATTATATAACGCTAAGCAAGATTGCAATGTTAAGTAAGTGTATGAAAGGCTAACACTCATATGCTAACACAAAGGCCCACTCGTAAAAAATTAATTATTTGCTATTGTTTAGAAAACTTTTTGACAGATATGAATAGAGATCAAAAACTTAAAAACGGCTATGATAATTTTTGTAATTGTTTTGGTATTTGAGCAAAGCCCATAAATTGAATATAATAATGGAAAATTTTACAATAAATTTAATACTAGTATTCCGTATTCGCATATTCTTCACTTGTACAATTAATGTCGTAACAAACCTAAAAATTCGTTTTTTTTTCCCCTCCTTACGAAACTGCAAATAATATTGAACAGATGAATGTTAAAAAAATTCTTTTATGACAATAAATTCTATGTTTTTCTTTAATTTATTTATTCTTTTAAAAACTAATATTACCTCAAGCGGTGTATCTTCAAAAGAGAAATTGATTCAAGTATACAAATGACATTGTAGAATATACATTGCGTGAAAATGTAAATGGCAAGATCTTGTTATGGATCCGATACAGAATAATTCTGTGGCATTATTTAGATCTATTTTTCATATCATCTGTACTTATTTCCACAACCAAATTGTCACAAGAAAGTGATCACAAACATCCTTTCAGCCTTTATTGATTTACCCAGTTGAAATGCATCTATTCATCGAAGACAATGGGCTACAGAATCGCTCTGCGAAGACAAGGAGATCATTGCCATTCAAGTTAGTTTACATCTCCTTGTTCTCTAACTGTGAGATTTCGCTACAATAGTGGATCAGCACACATGAGGACTATAATACATTCTGAACCAGAATTTGATGCATCGGTAGATCACAGGAGTTAATAGATTCATGCATACTCTTATGCAAAGCTTTGAGGAGTTCCTTAATTCCCAATGCCTTTCACTGTCCTCAAGAGTTGAAAAATGCGAGAACACTAAGAAATAACCCCAAAGGGAAAAATTGACGTTGATTAAACCTTTCTCTTAGGTGTTAATTAGTTTTGTTTCTGTCTTGACCAAGATAAGAAATCAATAAGAAAAAACAGATCTAAATCTGTCATAGAAATCTGTATTAATATATTTCAGAGTTGCAGAGTTTATGAACATAGAAATATTAAAATTGAAGTCTACCATTGGTATTTGTTATATTTACGTTTGTAATTCAAAATTTTATGTAAATGTCAAAGTTGTTACAGTTTTTTTTTTTTTTTTTTTTTTTTTTAGTTTTACGAGAGTGTCAATGCTGTTGTAATTTTTCCGTAAAATAAAAAGATATCGATTTAAAAAATGGTTGTTAGCTTCTTGCTTTTGTTAATAATATATATTTTGTTGCGTAGAATCTGGGATTCAAATAAAGAGAGTCATGTATGTGATTAAATAATACAAAACATAAATTTTATTTTGAGATATATACCGTACAAGTTTTTTGTGACTGTTTCGTAAACGACGTTTCCGATTATACGTTAAAGCAGTATCTGGATATCTAGATTGCTCTTCTGTCTGTAGATTCGAAAAAAAAATTGCTCAATTTTTGTTAATTCTTAAGTAACTATTCATAAGTTAGTGATTATTTTCCTAAAAAAATACATTTATAATACAGCAAAGAATGCTCATGTTTCCTTTACCGATCATCATTCTCTGATACAATATTTTTGATCCAATAAAGTGGGACTTTATATAAAAGTAATCATTCGAAATAATATTTTATCATTTATTATATATGCACATCATTGCTAATAATTATATTTTCATTCTTTACCAATATTTTAGACCATATTTCTCTTATTTTCTTCATCTGTGGTTTTGGCTCTAAACATAAATGAAATCTCAAATGCATCATACATCTAACTTCATAGATATTCAGTAAATTTGCAGTAATTAATAATCTTTAATTTGTAATATCAGACAAAGCGAACCTCAGATTTTTTTTCTTTTGAAAATATCCCTAGTTTAGTAGATTAGATATAGATTCAGCAAGATGATATAAAATGCATAATACGACTTTTTATATGAAGGAGACTTTTTTTCAACCTTTTATGGACCATAAAAAAAAGATGAAAGGGAACAAAAAATTACCAAAAGTTATGTACAAACAATGTAATTTTCGATATATTCGGCTTGAAAATTCAGACGGTAAAAGGCAAGTTTAGTGCGCCCCTTCCTGCGCCAAAGATGCAAGGTCGCCAATAAAGATGGCGGACAAAATAAACAAACACTTCTGTGAAAAAGTTATGGTTACCACTTTATGCATTAACATTATTATCTTTAGTGATAAGTATTGTAATTTATTTTAATCTGAGATTTTTTTTTTTTTTTACCGTTGGGATCATTATCGCTGCTTATCTTAGCAATTTTGAAGATTTTCAAACCGGCTGCGCCGATCTGTTGTGTAAAGAGCAAAATTTAAAGTACGCGATGCCTGTTGGCATCTGAAAAAGGCGCCGTGCAGAATTTTTTTTAACGTAAAAAAAACATCCTACGGCTTTGCTAGCGGCGGGAGTGGGAACCTAGCAACTTCGCTAGCGCATTGAACATAAGATTGTGTGGATAGCAGGAATAGAACATACAAAGAAAAATACTTTCCTATCCACGTCAATTCGTATATATATATATATATATATACTTATAATAAAGCTCAATGTGTGTGTGTGTGTGTGTTGGCGCTCTACAGACCAGACCATTCAACCTACAGCTACCAAATTTGGCACGTGTATACCTTGGAGGCCGGGAATGTGCACCTGGGGGTTATTTTTTCGAATTTTTAATTAGAATTTTATTTATTTAAAAATTAAGCGAAATTTTGGCGTGTTTCTGCTATAACTTCCGAAAATATTACCGCACAAAAAAGATTTTTACATCAAGTTAAAGATCAAAAATTTATCTTTTAAATGCTACCAATGCAACATCAAACAAAACATCAAACATCAAAATTAAATTTCTGTTTTTAATGAATTTTTAAATAAATATTTTAACTCTATTTTTCAACAATTTCTTTCGTACAAAATAAAAATAAACATTTCGCATTCCTGGGAAAAAAATAGCTTTTTTCAAAGTGTTGCCATCCCATTGATTAAAGCTCCAATTAAAAATAAATTAAATCTTTTTGGAAATGAAATCGTCTGTAGGAAATGAAACAAATAAGAAGTACTATTTTTTTTCTAAAAAATAAATTCAAGAAAAATTATTTTATGATCTTTTTTTTATCTCTATATTATTAATCCAATAAATCAGTTTTATTTTAAGGCAAGTTTTGTTTAATATGAACAGGATATCCATTCAAATCAATGCCACACAGCTAATTTGTAAACCTTTAGTAAGACACAGATCTGTTGCGACATAAATCGTAAATATTTTATTTAAAAGTAGCAAACGATTATTTTAATAATTATAAATTTTATTTTGTAAATAGTTGTGAAATTCAGATTGGCAACAGTGATATTTTTGGAACTTTTAATTTGTTGTTTAAAAACGATGCTAGAATTTTGAATGAAAATAAGTTGATGTAAATTTGATAATATTATCTACAATGTAATAAGATTTAGTTTCATAATAAGTTTGTCTGCATTCTATTTTTGTTGACGCACGAACACAACAGATATACTAAAATGGTTTAAATAGAAAATGATTATATTTTACTTAATTCAATAAATGCTCTAATAAATAACGAATTTTTGATTTTACATAAAGCTTCTGCTGTGGAAATCACGAATAACAAAATGTTCTTGAAACACTAATATTTTAAATAAAAAGAGTTAATTTCCAATCAACTAAATCGATCACTTAAACTGACTGATTTATGAAAATTTGAATATCACTATTCAATAAAAAAAAAGGATAATTTTAGATTTTCCATCGATCGTTTCAAAGAAAATACGCCAATCAGCGCGCAGGTTTCTCAAGATTAATTGGCCTAAGATTATGAAAATGTTGAGTTTTCCTAAATTTTTAACATTCAAAACTTCATAAATAAGTCTTAGTTGATTGTGAAAAATAGAAACATTCATTCATTTATTTAAAATTTGGCGTGTCTAGAATATTTCTCAGAATATGATACCTTACTGCATTAAATTTAGATTTCATAATTTTTGAAATATATTTATACGCTGGAACAAAATATTATTATTGATTTCATTTCAATCCTTTTGAAAGCAAACTGACTAACTAAAAACTGAATTTAACTAAAAAAAACTAAACTAAAAACTGATTTTTATGCTAAATCTGAGAAATTTTTGTTGAATTATTCTTTGAGATATTACATAAATTATCAAAAATATTTTGTTGTTCACATAAGACTTAAATACCGAGCGATTCTGTTTGCAATACTCATATTCAATAATAATAGTAATAAATAAATAGCAATAAAGATGATAAATAAAATAAAACGCTTGGTTTTATTAAAAAATATCTTTATTTTAATTGCAATTTCATCAGTTTCACTTTAAATTAAAGTTGACGTTTTACCGGAAATGACAACAAATTAGCAAAATATATAGAGTAAATTGAACGAAACGATCTAAACAACAGTATAAGTTTGGTATGACTATCAAAATTTGAAGATTAAAATTGTTTTGTTTGAGAATCTATTAAGAGACCAGTTACTTAAAATATTTAATTGAAAATTGTAGCAAGCGGTAATATTGGCGAACCGGCTGGTCGCCAAAGGCGGCTAGTATATATATATATATATATATATTGTGTGTGGATAACAGGAATAGAACATACAAAGAAAAATACTTTCCTATCCACGTCAATTCGTAAATATATATTTATATATATATATATATATATATATATTCCACTCACCCTTCATCCATTCTGCAGATTCAAAATACTTAATACTCTCCCATTCACCAGACATCCATTCTTGCACAATTGCCGATACAACAAATTATCCAACCGTTAGAGCACCAAAAGAATTACGAGAACTGCGAAGAATTCCATTGCAGGTGATCTTTTAAAAAAGAATGCAAACGATTTCGTAAATTAAGAATTCAGACGATTTTTTAAAGCGCATTCTGACAACTAAAAATTGCAAAAGAATACATATATTTTGTTCGTATTCAGATTAAAAATAAAATTTGAGTGTCTTATTAGTTGCAAAAAAACTTAATTATAGTAAAAAAACAAAATTAAAATCTTTAACCGATATTATTTTTAGTATTATATTTTTAATAAAATAGTTGTAGTTCATGTACAACTCAACCATTAAAAAGTAGTAAACAAAACGGCATTAGGGTTGCTAGAAGAGTGTTCAGTTGGGTTGCCATATTGACGATAAACTCGGAGGGGGGGGGCACACTTATCTTCACTTTAACCATTCAAGCATGTCATATTCGTTAATACACGAATTTACCAATTCTTTCTTCAAAGAAAATTGCCACCAGAAATATGAAATGAGCCTTATTTTTTCCTTTGTAACTCCTCATCAGCCCGGAAGCCTTTGCCTTCTACTCAGTTCTTCAATGCAAGGATGAGAAGAAAATCACTCGTATCTAAGTTAGTTTCTCGGTCAAGGGGAACAAGGATGCAAATCTCTCCTAACACAAGTTCTTATTCAACGATTTTATCGCACGGTTTGGAGAAAACAGTTTTCTGGAAGGCAGGACAACGAGCTGATCGGCCAGTATGCTAAAATTAAGACACTAGAGGGTGGATGTTTAAACATTCCTGCTCAATATACTTTCCTTAAAAGAAACTCCGACGAACTTCCAGACTAATTAAGAGCCCCAAAGAGCCTTTAAAAATATCTCACATCACTAGAATAGTATTTTTTTTAAAAAGAGAGACAAAAATCTGGTCCATTGATATTTACAAATGACTGAATTTTCTAGTGATTGTATGAAAAATTAAGCATGTATGTACATAAATTTTGGTGATGAATTCATTTTGTTCTCTACTTCCACTTTTAGGTAGATTCCTATACGAAGACTACCTATTGCAATGGTTCTCATGACAAAACTTATGGAAAATTTCTTCAGTTCTTCACCAATAATGGTCCTTGCATCCAAAACCACCCTTAACCCGCCATATATATGCGTATAAAAATTTGCTCATGTTATATTATGAAGAGGATAACTAGAACAATTTTGTTTGGATTTTAACTCGCATGGTATATATTGCTAGAAATGTAAAAATATCGAACGAGTTCGTAAATGGACCATCTATCTCAACGGGAGTGTGGAAATGGTAGAGGTTGAAAGTTTTATTTATCTATAACTGCCTTAATACTGAAGATAGAAAAATAAATCAAATTATTTGAATTAGCGCCTTATTAAGAACGAAAAACTTTTGCATTTGAAGTTTTTCGATAACTGCAATATCTTAGAAGTTAGGAGCTGAAAAATGAAATGCAAGCCCTAATATTGACTGTTTCTAACATCAACAATTTGTGTTGCTGGGTAGTCACTTAGATGTACAGGAATCTACTTTTGCGTTCGAGATTGCCAAGAGGACTTTTTTATGATGCAATGGAGTTGAAAAAATAACAGTCTCCTCTTTAAAAAATCAAACTATTAGCATTTCGAAATTAATAATATGCGTACTATTGAGTGCTGAGATATGCGGTTAGATGATCAGGTGATTTCATTTGGCGTTTTCGGAAGTAATGGAATAAATGAAGAATAAAGAGTTTAAAAAGTAAAATGATCCTAATGAAATTTGTAAATGAGTCATGAGTAACAGGAAAGATGTTCAAAATAAATCCACTTGACAAGAGGGAAGCCTATACTGCTTATTTTTGAATTTACATGTATAAATAAATATATTTTCTACTTTATAAAGATTTAAACAACATCTTCTCAAAAACGTTTGCATCATTAAGCAAATACTATTAAAAATTGTCAAATTATTGCAATATTTTGTATTTTAAAAATAAAAACAATTTGTAACAATAATGTAACAAAAAATGTTTAAAATTAAATGTGAAAACATTTATCATCTACCAACATATTCCTATCTTTAAGTAATAATTTAACTACAAAAGACACATAGTTTTACAAAATCAAAGATAAGTGATTAAAATAAAAGTAATAAAAATTATTTATCCTCAAAATGCACACTTGAAGAAAAGTCGAGTCTTGTTGAAAAAAATAAATAGATAGATTTCTAACAAAACCTTGTCTTCCATCAAAACTATCCTTACATTTATTGGTTTTGCTACCCCATCCAAGGAACTTACGTATTGTGGATAAAATCCAAATTAAAAGAATACGAACGATCAGCTTCGAAAAAATGGTGGCACTGACTTTTTTTTGATATGCTAGAAATGGCATATGTAAATTCATATATTGCATATGTGGAAGTGCATCGTGAGAAAATGTCGTCCCTAGAATATAAGGGCTGCATTACCAAAGGATTACTAACAAAATCAAAACCACAACCAAAACGAAAAGGGAGACCTAAATCTAATGGAGATGAAAAACCTTTTTGTGCAAAAAAGAGAAGAAAAGGAAATTTGTCAGTTTCTAATGATGCTCGTTCAGAAAATAGAGGATATCATTGGAAAACATTCGTGTCGAATCGAGGACGTTGTGAATTTTGTGCACACAAAAATATTCAATCAAAATCACATTCAAAATGCTCAACTTGTAATATATTTTTGTGCGTAAATGAAAAAAAAAATTGTTTTTATGATTATCATCAAATGAGAATTTCTACCTTCATTATGTATAAAATAAAATTATGTCAATTTGAAAATTTCTTTGTTTTCTTATGAGTGTTTTTTGGTTATTTAGCATTTTTAAGAGGTTAAATTTCATAAGAAATATCATCCGTAATTTTTTCTATTATGAGGAAATTTATACGTAGTGTACTGACGTACTTTTAAGTACCACTTTAATTAATTAGTTCTAACAAATTAAATTTCGCACCTGGGAGATTTTTTTTCTTGTATATTCTTTAATTATCAATATGGCAGCTAAAAAAATATATATTTATGAAGAAATTTTCAGTAATTCATAATGCAGTAGATTAAGGGTTAAAAGATAAAATAAATTTTGAGTTTACAAATTAAACCCTTGTTTAAATATTGTATTATTCATAAAATATAAAAAACAAAGTGTTCTTAGTTATTATTATATTGCGATAAAACTAATTGGTTATTATGATTGTAACATTTAAATAGCGATAATGGTAATGGTTAAATATGACAGGAATGGCTAAATTGTGTACACATATTTTAGAAAAATGCGACTCGATGATTGTGGGATTAATTTGTGTTATTTGTAATGTCTACAGAAATAATATTCTCTCGTAGTTGGCGATTAAAAGATTCAAACTATGAAATATTTATTTTTTAAAAAAATAAATATTTATTTAATAAATAAATATTTTTAAAAAAATTGCAATTAACCACTTATTGCATTTGTCATTGAAAGTTTCAACTCATTGAAGAGTATGTATCAATGATGTCAAAATAAAATTTGTTGCGAAAATTGAGATTTCTGTAATTTATTCGAGTAAATGATCTTGGCTAACTGTATGTACAGCACCACATTGTATGTAGTTGGGAACAAAAAAAAATGAAACTAATATCTTTTGCCGCATAAATTGAAATCTCTTGTTCGAAATAGTACATTGACTAAATTTGATTCAGGTTTTTTTTACATTTGAGCTAAAAATGTTTCGCTTTATTTTATGGCTGCATATAAAAAGTTTGCATATATATACAACAACTGTTACTTTATATAATCAACTAAGTTCATATATTTGCATCATTTTAAATTTTCTTTCAGAATGGTTAAAACTTGCAAACATAATATAAATCCATATTGACAATCTGCATTGTAAAATCCCCCAAATGAAGTTGCGACATCCAGATGTCTTTCAGAATGAACACGTTGCGCATAAACTTAAGCTAACTATTTATCTTAGATAAATTTCGGAATTTAGTTAAATGGTACATGCTGCTAAAAATCTTAATGGGGTAAGATAGTTACTTGAATTTACCAAGTATATTTTAATCCAGTTAATTTTCTGTCAAAGTTCCGTTTATCACCTCATTAATAGTTGAGTAAGAAATTTTTATTGGTTTTATTACAAGAAGATTATCCTATTTTCATAAAACTTTCCTTTTTTTAAAACAAGTTACCTATTGAGTTAAGTTCAGTTATATTAATGTCCCGTTTTTAAAGAAACACTAGCGATATTTTGGGATGGACCTCGTTATTTTGAACCATGGTTAGATGATGAGGTCGATACTTGAGCTGGCATCGCCTCTCCTAACTTTCTTATCACACAGCGGGAATTTGAAGCACCAGACCCGCATAAATCATGGTTCTTCGGTGGAATCGGATCTCGAGCCTGAAACCCTCCTATTCTCAAGAAGTCACCAATTGACTCATTGTATGAATCTTAGATTTGCACATTTACTGTATTAATACTTATCTATTTCAAACACAAAAAATATTTTAAATGAACTAATAAGGTTATATAAGATCTAAAAATCAATGAACCATAGATATCATTCATGAAAATACTCGAACATTTGTATTCTTTTTTTTTCTTTTTTTTTTCAGTCTACGGGGCATCTTAATTCGCTTTTTAAAAATCATATTCATACATTTCAAGAGAATTATAACTAGACGTGGAAAGAAAAAAATAGTAATAAGTTGCTTTCCTACCGCGGACTTTTATCGATAGAAAGAGAAAAATTCCCTTCAGTCTGAAACAATAGTTGGCTGAAATACGAGTATATGTTTTTCCAACGAAAAGCCTATACTCGTATATATATTTTCAAAAAAAAAATGAAGAAGAAGAAAAGGAAAGAAAGAAAGAAGCGTCCGCTGTTTTTTAAAATGTGGTAGCCTTATTTTTGACAAAAAGTATCCCTTTCTATTAATTGTTCGAAATTGGTAAAAAAAAAAAAAAAATATTTTTGATCGAAAGTAATCTAATAATTTGATAAAAAGTTTCTTATATGATTGCGTTTAATACAATTAATTGATACATAAAGTTGATATGGAGTAATGGAACTTGATTTTAAAAACTTTATTCAGCCAAATGTAACAAAGTTTATTTTAGGAATTATTTTGACCATGCAACTTTTATGAATGGTAAAAATAATAATAATATCAACTTTTACTGAAAACTGCAATATAGCATACATGCATTTGATCAAGTCAATTATCCGAAAGAACTTCAAAAACCGCAATTTCCGCCACATATTTTATTCTGTCATCTTTAACACATGTGATTCAATGGGTTTTCACACAGAATACTGAAATTTGCTTGGTCACTTATCCACCTGGAGCTCATTCAACTTGACTTATATCACTTATTCAACTGGAACTGGAGCTGCACTTATTCAAAATGCAGAAATTGTTATCATTACTGTCCTGTCATTTAATGCACAAAAATGCCAAACATGCTTCAAAATTTTGTTATTTCACCAATATAAAAAAAAATGCGATTGCTTGAAATCTGTCGCATTTATGCAAGACAGAACATCTCGCAATTGATTTTGTGTTCAGAAACGTTAAGATTAACATTTCACCGACGAATGCTTAATTAGCCATATTTTTCCTTCGAATTATTCACCGCCTATCCCAGTGCTCATTCCCAGTGATTATTGGTTGTGGTGATCATATAACAAGAAGATGAGTTTACAAAGAAAATCTGATCATCTTGGCATCAAGATGGAACTCATAAAGCTGCAAAATGATAGCTGAACAGTGAACCAGTATGTGTGGTAGAACATGCATTCGAAACATGATTTTTTAGGACATGATTAGAAATTTGAATGATTAGAAATTTGAAATGATTAGAAATTTGAAAAACTACAAATACCATATTTTTTTCAAAACATAATTAATGCTGGGTTTTTTTTGTCTTGGGAAAGTGACCAACATATTCTGCATAGTTGAAATATGAGCTATAGGTTACTAAAATTGACATAAATGCCATGGGGAATTTGAAAAATATCATGAATAACTTTAAAATCATTGTCATTTTATCAACTTTTTAATTTGTTATCTTGCGTCTAATACATTAAACAAATGGAAATGAATCCTGAAACTTTCTCACATATTATTTAATAAATGTACTTGTTATTAACCATATGCTATTGACGAACAACAGTTCAACAAAATGTGAAAACTGAAAATGAAATAAGGATTATTGGTCTGAAAAGCGCATAAAGTGACAAAATTGGCATCAAACTTATTTTCAGCTCTCCTGTAAAATTTGCAATTAATCACTTATTGCATTTGTCAATGAAAGTTTCAACTCATTGAAGAGTATGTATCAATGATGCCAAAATAAAATTTGTTGCGAAATTGAGATTTCTGTAATTTATTCAAGTAAATGATCTTGGCTAACTGTATGTACAGAGCCACATTGTAGTTGGGAACAAAAAAAATGAAACTAATATCTTTTGCCGCATAATTGAAATCACTGGTTCGAAATAGTACATTGACTAAATTTGATTCAGGTTTGTTTGTTTTTTACATTTGAGCTAAAAATGTTTCGCTTTATTTTATGGCTGCATATAAAAAGTTTGCATATATATACAACAACTGTTACTTTATATAATCAACTAAGTTCATATATTTGCATCATTTTAAATTTTCTTTCAGAATGGTTAAAACTTGCAAACATAATATAAATCCATATTGACAATCTGCATTGTAAAATCCCCCAAATGAAGTTGCGACATCCAGGTGTCTTTCAGAATGAACACGTTGCGCATAAACTTAAGCTAACTATTTATCTTAGATAAATTTCGGAATTTAGTTAAATGGTACATGCTGCTAAAAATCTTAATGGGGTAAGATAGTTACTTGAATTTACCAAGTATATTTTAATCCAGTTAATTTTCTGTCAAAGTTCCGTTTATCACCTCATTAATAGTTTAGTAAGAAATTTTTATTGGTTTTATTACAAGAAGATTATCCTAATTTCATTTTGAGTATCCTTAATATTTTAATGAAGATGAAGCTTCTAAAAGAAGGCACTATTTAAAATATGTTAATGATATACATTTGCACAATAATCCGATATTAGGTTTTATTTAGAGTTTTTTAAAAATGAAAAACAATAAACATCATTTTGAAATTTAAAAATACATGGCATAATTTATTGGGCAGATATAAAACATCTCACAAGATATATATATTATTTTTAAAAAAAAGATATTTATATAAATATATTTTTTACCAAGAAATAGAATTTTAGCTGTTCCTTTTATGATTAATTATTGTTAGCTTTAAATTATTGCTAGCTGCTCATAAATTTGCAACTCACATCGATATTTTTATCCAACGCTTATTCTTTTTATGTCTACGTTGTTGATTCTCAAAAATTCTGTATCACAATCTTCAAAACTATGGATACTGTCAATTTATTTTTTGCCAAATTTTTAGTTTAATAAAAATAAAATTCAATATGTGAAAATAAATTGCTTATGAATTCTGTATTATCCGCTGAACTATTTTTATGAATTGTTTTATTTATTTGACAACAAATCATAGGAATAATGCAATAGGCCATCGGTGCAACGGTGAAATGAGAAATTTGTAGAAAAAATATTGAACAGAAAAAATATAAATTATATGATAGTAAGTACTGTATATAAAATGTTCCTTTTAACTTCTTTATTTGTTATTTTGTAAAAATATTATCACTGCAAGTAAAAGATTTAAGGTTCACAATAAAAAAATGTTAAGACTTTAAAATCAGTAAAAGGGAAAATTATTTTTATACTTACAATAAATTGAAATACAAATCAAAATTTATCATTATATATTTGTGAGCACTTTAAGGAAAATAAAATTTTGTTTTATCCAATGCAAATAATTTTTTCCGATCTTTAAGATAAAAATGTAGAAATAGACATTTAATGTTATATTATATTATATTATTGTTTATTATATTTGTCATTATATTATTGTTGTATTGTTTATTTATATTATATTATACTATATTATATTACATTACATTATTGTTTTTAATAATATACTACTTATTATTTATGTTTTTATTCTTTTATGAAAATAGACATTTAATATTATATTATAGCTTTTATATTATATTATTGTTGTTCATTGACATTTAACATTTTATTATATTATTGTTTAATATTTTACTATATAATGACCCTTTATTGTCTGTACTAAAATAGAATATTATTACCATAATGAATCATATAATATTTTAATTTGACTCAGAATAAGTTTTATGTAATTAATCTTCATAATTTAGCCTTTAGACGAGTAAAAAAACTTCCCATTTGTTAAAACCATCTTTTAGATCACTCTCAAATTCAAATTCAATTATTTTTTGTTTGATCATCGCAAAAATTTGATATCCTTCTCACGGATGCAGAATTTTGGTCTTCATATACCGTGGATAGATGTATTTTTTATTTTGTAGATCCATCTTTATTTAGTCAAATGAATTGTAAAAAGAAAAAGATCGGTAAAAGTGCCTCTGTTTGATCTGAATTCAGTATTTAAAAAACACTCTTTCTCAGAATTCTGACTCAATAAATAAAAATTAATATCATGCTATAACGAGATCTACTATATAATTCACGCTATATAATTTTTTTTCTTTTTTGAAATCATATTCTGCCATCATGCCAGCAGAATTCCATTCCTTTTTTCAGCATAAAAAGCAAACTGCAGTCAATAGTTATCGAAAGTCATAAACTGCCAAATCAAATTCTAAAGGATTTATTTTGCTATCTAGTCAGTAGGAGATACACCATTTTACTTTGTAGCAGAAATTCCTTAATCGAGTATTTTTATAGCAAATAGTTTCTTCCAAATATTTAAACCGATCACTTTAACTTTTTTTTATTTACAAATTTTTGATAATTTTAAACTTTTCAAACTTTTAGGATTGTCATTAATATTCTTTTATCCTATATTCATTTTTGATTTCAAAGTTGTGATAATGGTTCCATGTTTTCCTTTTTTTCCTTAAACATTGGCTGATCATGATGTAATAAGCCAAAAATGTATTGCTTTTCACGTGCATTCATTTTCATTTGATATAATTTTGGAAGAATTAAAGACTTCTTAAAAAGGAAAAGAAAGAAAAAAATATATTTTCAATAGTTTTAATATCCATAATCATTTAAAATTATTAGTTCTGTTATTTCATGTTTTATACAAAACAAATAACTTTTTTGTAATGAAATGCTCACAGGTATGGCTTCTTATTTCTTTATTTATATTTCTGATTTACAATAAATATTTAAATATAATTCTAATTTATGAAATTTTATTTAATCAAATTCTTAAAATTCTCTTTTTTGTAAAAGTTTTTACACTAAAACTTTTGGAATGCTGCAATGAACTGCTATCTCTGCAGTAAAGCTAAAGAAAGAAAAGTGATTTTCAAAATCGGAAAATCAGAGTATTCACTTGAAAGTGTGGAAATACTTTAAAGACTTTTTAGTTAATCATTTTGCGGTAAATATCAATTATAGGCGCTAAAATTAGAAATGAAACTTTTAAAAAAATTACTAGAATGTGGTAATTTCTCAAAAGCTTCTTGAGGGAAAGCATTTTTCCTTTTTTCCCTTTTTGAAAAACCTTTTTTTACATGTAAAAAAAAATCAAATTTTATAAATTCCGTACTTCACACAAACCAGCAGTACCAAACTAATATTAAAGGAAATATAGCAGTGTTATTGTCGTTTTATGAGCAATTTTCAAGAGAAAAAATAAAAATGTGGAATCTAAAAGATTTTTTTATCGATCTTTCGTTTGCACCTGAATCTATTAAATATTGGTAAGATTACAATTTCTACTTCATTTCAGATTCATAATAAATAATATCAAACACGTTTTTTCAACTTAAATATTTATTGGAATGCAATAACATTTAATATTTTATCAATCAAGCAATTTTTAATTTAAAAATGAATTTTTATTATCCAATTTTTATTGATTATTTCTTTAATATTTTTTTATTATTTTTGTATATTTTTTTATTATTTTTTCGTTTTATTACGCTATTTCCCTATCTTTAAATTTCTGATCATTAATTATCTATTAGACTCTATTACATCAATTTATTTATATAGTGGTATTTATCATCAACTATAGATAATTTCAAAAGTTGATTTATAGCAATTATAAAATTTTTACGTTCCATCTTTAACATGAATTTTGATGGCAAATGAAAATTATACCAATTAATTAGCATTCAAAAGGTCTTTATAGAAAATTTTATCAAAATCCAGCTCTCAAAACAGATTTAATTTCCCAATATTTATGATTTTAAAAGTATCTTTATATATTCACATGTTTAGAACTGACATTTTATATAAATAAATCGTTAAATATTTATTTTATTCAAAATCAATTTTGTAAAGAAACATTGTACCTGTAATTTCTTGGAATGTATTTCTCCATATAACTTTGGTTGCTTGAAAACGTTTATAATAAAAATGTTAAATATCAAAATATAAGTTGAGAAATTACGCTACGCGTTTGCAAATGAAGTAGAATATAATTATTTTCTTTGTTTTAAAGTGGACACATGTCTAGTGCTTAAAGAATATTACTAATAGTTTCAGTAGTATACAAATCTTAATTTTGATAGAATGGATTATTACTATGTTATGAATTTTGTAATATACAGAATGTTTGCATGCAGTGACATTAAATGAAAATAGCATGCATAATACTTACTTTATATCTTTTCAAGTAGAGTTCCAAAAGTTTAAAATTTGGTCTTCATGAGTAATCCTCTGACTTAAACTTTTATATGCAACTATTTAAAAAACAACCGCAGCAATAAAGTAATAATAGTCTTCAATTTAACTTTCCAAAACAAAATAACCAACCAAAGACGAAGCTCTTCTCATCGTCTGCACTCTATCCTCCAATAAGAAAGTTGCGCCAATGCTGTCTGTAACTACAATGAAGAAAGGGTATTTAAAAAGTCCGGTGCTTTTACATGTCAAACCGCACAGTGCGATGTGCCGACCATCAATTGGCGCTATCCTCGCACTGCTCTCGTGTGAATGGGAAGCCTGACGAAAGGCGCAGCTTTACGCACGGTGGGACGGTCCATTTTTCTCGGTGGGTTTCACTGCATAAGGATGCGAATCACAAGGACCACAGATGACTTGGGTAGGATAAAGCACGGATTTTTTTTTAAAGAAAATACTAGGAAAGTACACAATTTTACAAAAATTAAAATAAACTTCTTTTTTCAATAAAAATTTCACGAAACTGCACAACCTTTTTTGTTAATTAATTAAAAAGTGCTAATTGATTATTCAAAATTTCTTTGAAAAATTTGTTTTTGCAATAAATTATTAAGAAAAATTCAATAATAAAAACATTTTATCAACCATTTGTTAACTGTACAGATCAAAGGAAGGACACAGTGGAATGTAAATATGAACTACTGTGTAATGAAAATTTAAATAGTGAAATGTTAAATTTAGATATGAATTTAATATTAGAAATTTTCCATACACAGTCATATTATTTGAAATAATTTATAAAAATTGTTTTTTTTTATTTCTTTTTACTTATAAAAATACATGAAATTGATATTCTGAATACACATAAAATATTGTTACAAAATTAAATACATCATCCCAAATCTCGTGTTTTTAATGTATAAACAAAGAAATTGACTTTAAAAGACTGCAGAAATTCACTATATCAGTACTAATTTCATACAACCGGGTTTCCTAACTATTGTAACTTTCTATTGGCTTTTAATACATGTAAAAATGTGCAAAAATTGGAAATTGATCAAAATGCATCAAATTTTGTTTTTTCATAAAGCATAATATTTACTCAAATATAAATATTTAGACGTGTTTACTTTTTTTCTAGATATAAAAGAGAAAATATGATGAAGCTATTCGATTTCCTCATATGTTATTTCATCGGTTACATGTATATCTGAAACTAGAAGAACACCTTTGTTGTTTGATCGTTTTGATGTTAAAACGCTGTGGAGGACTAGAACCTCAACTGCTTATAAACTGGAAAAACTGAAAAATCTATTCTCCCTATCTCTATCACTGAACAGATTTTTTTTTAATTTTAATTCATACGCATCTCATAGCTCCTACATATTTCATCAATGATTTACTGCCCCCTCCATAAATCACACTTCATTTTCGAAAGAAATTACACAAATCATCGTAATACATATTGTGAGAGGAAACAAACAAAATTCCCAAGCTTCTACCACCATATCAATTTCACAAATTTTCATTTCATATGAAGGTTTAAGATTCCTAGGTACTTCTTCAGAGATCGATTATCCACACCCTCAATATTTTCAAGAAAAACTCAAAAATGCTACTTTACAGCTTCTTCTATAGAGATAAAAAGAAAACACTTGACAGAGGCTGCAGCCACAACCACTGTACCGATTTCACCAAGTCAATAACAACGGTTATTTGTTTCTCACCGCTATTTATCTAGATATATCTCAACGCAATTTCTAGTTTCAACTAGTGAACCTATTTAATCAATTTTATATGGCAATTAATTTCAGCACTTTGATAGCATTTCGAACCGTCCTAAGTGTCCCATGTTTTTTCGTTTAAAAATATTTCAAAATAATACTTTTTTTTTTGTTGCGATAAGTTTCAATTCATCATAGATTATAGCCGACTTTGTTTAACAACTTGTTCGCTCAGAATAATAGTTTTCTTGTCTATTAAAATATTCATATGTAAGGCATTTATATAAATTTCATCTCTATCTATTGTTATTAAAAACTACAAATTCAATAGAATCAATATGTTATAAATTACTGCTAGCGCAAATTAAATAGTGTATATGGCACGAAGTAAGAGCGGAAGTGTAAATTTTACTTTGAAGTTGACACCCAAAGAAAGCAATTGTAATTTCAATTTTTAATTTTGGTTAAAGCATATGATTAAATCATTTAATGAAACAATGAATGTATTCTGACTTTCATCGAAACAATAAAATTTTGAAATTATAAATAATTGTGTAAGTAATAGTAGTAGTAGTATAGTAAGTAATAATAATAGTTTTAAAGTAGTTGTGTTTAGATTAAAACACTATCTTTGAAGAATCAATTCTTGAAACTTAAGTTGGCGTAAAAATAATTTTTGTAGTATAATTTTCCGAAAGATAAAGAGGGAAAACATGCTTAATTTTATTTAATTTATAATGTGATTACTATGAATTTCGAAAAATCGAGAGTGACATTTTTTTTTTTTTTTGCTTTGAAATGTATATATTTCACCAAGATTGGATAAAACTGTTAATTTGTATAAGAAACCAAAACAGAGCTACTCTGCTTCCAAGTACATAGATATAGAGAGAGCTAAGCACATATATAGATAAAGAGCGATTAAATACAAGATGTGTAGTTTTTAACTGATTTTGAGAACTAATAGTTGCTTTGATTTTGACGAAACACTGCAAGTTTCATTTCATTCATTATTCAAAACAAATCATGATTTTTTAAAATGGGAACATTTTATATTACATTAAAATTGTTTACTCGAAATGCGCATTAATTATAAAATATTTTATCATCCAAAATAACAAATTTAAACTTACTTCCTCTTAATATTTTTTTGGCAATATCAAATTATTTACTATTATTATTTGATATAATCAAAGCATCTACAAGAAACCTTCTATAGCTCAATTTAATATACAAATGAACTTCTTGGTGAAGTGGTAAAATTTGATCAATAAACCCGGTCTTTTTTCCTCTTCTATTAAACTGAAAATTTTTATGACTTTTATTCTCCCTAATCTTTTTTTTCCTAAAAAATTGTATTCTATTAGGTATTTTATGTATCCATAATACAATACAATTTCAAATCTAATATTCAATTTTTAATACTCTTCAACGATTTACTGTCACAATTTTACATAACCCAACTCAATATTTAACGAATTTCTGATTTCAAACGTATTTTCAACCCAAATTTGATCCTGGTATCTAAATTTATTGCTGAATTAATGAATTTCCCTATTACACTATACATTTTTACATAAATTAGCACAGGCAGATATAAAACTAATAAATTAAGGCAGATATAAAACAAAATTCTTTCATATTATCTCTCCTTTTGATATTAGTTCTCTGCATTTGAACATATGATTAAATCAATTACGAACTGATGAAAACATGTTTCAGGAAAATAAGCAATTTTTGGAAAAATTTTACAAAAAGTTTCAATTTATATTTAACTTCATTAATGATATAACGTTTAATATTAGAGCTATAAATAAAAGGTGTTCTTCACTTTGGGCCAAATGTCTATTTATTCCAAAAATCTCAGTCTTCTACCATCATTTGCTACAGCATATATAAGTATAAAATAAAAATTTATTTAAATTTCGGAAAAATATTTTTTAATAAAGAGTGGATTTCTTTCCAGTGAATCAGCTTACTTCTTAGTTAGAGGCGAATGGTCTTACAAACAATACCTACTATCACATTAGAAAAATTCTAGAAATAAATTTGTAAAAATTTCATTAATTCTTTGAAATCTTCTTTTCTATAATGTACCATCATAACACCACTTGGATAAAGAATAGGTAGAGTTAACAAAATTTCATATTCTTACTCTTATATTACAATAAATTTTTACATTTATCGCACATATTCATAAAATTAGGTATCGAATCTCAGGAAAAACTCATTGGATTAGATTATAAGGTACTAAAATTAACACATAAAAATCTAAAATTTGACTAGTTTCAGACACTATTATTCATTAATTTAAAGACAACTATTTTTTTTAATTATATCCTGTTGTTTCAATTGGCATTTTTTTTTGTTATAATTACAATTTGCTGAATTTTATTTATTTATTTAGGTTCGTTTGATGTTTGTTATAACAAAAGTTTTAAAATAATACTGGAAAAATCTCCCAATTGGTCATAGAACAATTTTATAACCTCAGTAAAACTTGGATTATGTGTTTTTATTCTATAGCAGATCAAGTATGAAAATTAATAACCATTCTCAAAAATACAATTTATAAACATCACTCTGGATGTTTAAAATATATTATAAAAAATGTAGGTGAGTAAGGAAGAAATAAAATAAGAGAGCAAAATATATTCCTTTTGTCTAAAGTGGGTTGAAAATAAACCAGGAAAAAATAAAACATTTCGAACCATTTTGTTACTATTTCATTATATCACAGACTTGACTATCAAAGCTGAATCTATTGTTAATAATTATCACTAATTTACTATTCATTCAAAATTATCTTTAAAAAAGTAACATAAAAAATTATATAAAGATTTGAAATTGATAAAAATTACTTTAAATTCTCAGTTTTTCGTGCATTTCCATTCAAAATGTGAACAAATGAAACTTTAATGTTCCTCATTAAGATCAATAAAAAAAATCATCCTTTAAAAAATTAGTTATTTTTTCCACTAACTGTTTGTCGATGTTACTTTTTCATAACTTTATTTTGATATTTTTTCGTAATGATTTCGAAAATTCATATTCAAAGAAATAAATACTTCCTTAATTTAAAAAAGAAATGCAAATCTAAACTTTTGTAAATATTAAAAATTTTAATTCTCGATTTTTAATTTTTTTTCTATATTTTTGTACTTTTTTGCGAAAAAAGTAAAATTATCCTGAAAGACATTAAGATAGCGCTATGAGTACAGTGAAAGAATGCAACAAATCTTTTGATGTGAATAGTTATATAAAAAGTATTCATTTTAATTGTGGCTCAATAACTAACTTATAAACCGTTGGAAATAGGCAAACATATCCAGTTCGAAAAATCTTATAGTATTAAACGAGCAATTCTTGTATGTATATATAAATTTATTTCGTGTATCTCGGAAACGGCTCTAATAATTTGGATCAAATTTTATATTTTGATAAGGTTTTGCTTTTTATATTTATCTATATAAGTGTCTTTTCTGAAAAAATGCAATTTTACACAAAAAACACATTATTTATAACTAATTAATAGAGCGTTTTTCTATCTGCTCTTACACTGACAATATCATATACCGCCATCTCGTTGTTGTTGCTTCTTATGGCACTTGCCATGGACAAGCCCGTTGTTCGAAGACAGCCGATTTAAGCCTAAGGGGGAGGGTCTCTTGTTTTTTATCGCAGAGCCAACTAGGGCCAAGAGCACGACTTAACTACACACACGTCACAGCACTTTTTACGGGGCGGACTTTATTCACACATCCACAGACTGTAATTTAGACCTGAATCAGAGAACTATCACCCCTGATCCAGTACCCCAAGTGGTGTTTCTCTCGACATTGAGGACTTTGTGACCACGACAGATTTATACGCGCGTCAGTCACCAAGCACGTGGGGAATCTTCGGCCGGTGGGTTCGAACTCGCAAATAAGGGACGCGAATACAACGCTCTACCAACCAGGCTATCCCGGCCTCTGCCATTTCGCAAATTGTTCTTGTACGTGCATTGTTCCCATAGGATGATAACCTATTGTTACCTCAAAATTTTGATGCTGATGGATGAGGTAAAATTAAAAAATATTCCTATGTAATCAGTATGTGATTCATACCTAAAGTTTTCTCCAATAAAAAAGGATTTTATTTTTAAAAAATCTGCTGAGTGAAGCACAATTTTCCAGATATTTACTTTAAATGATGCAAAAAAACGCATTTTTTGTTGTTTTCCAATAAGTGCAATGCTTTAAAAAAAATACAAATTCTAAATTTTTACGTTCTTTCCACGCCCTATTAATCCTATTTAGTAAAATATTCTTGATATATTGATATTTTACACAAGTAAAGTTATAAAGCTTTGAATTTCATTTTTTAGGCCAATAAAAAGTCGTCTAAAGGAAAGGCATGCTTTGATTGATGAATTTTCCTTGAAGAGTCCATTGGAATATTCTAAAACCGTCTGAAATACTGATATTCAAAATTTTATAAATCGGTAGTTTTAGTCTCATGATTTAAAATTTTCTAGCTTAAAATATCAAAGATTCAAGAATATTTTATTGAAAATCTATATCTATATCTATACTTATAATAAAGCTCAATGTGTGTGTGTGTGTGTGTGTGTGTGTGTTGGCGCTCTACAGGCCAGACCATTCAACCTACAGCTACCAAATTTGGCACGTGTATATCTTGGAGGCCGGGAATGTGCACCTGGGGGTTATTTTATCGAATTTTTAACCAGAATTTTATTTATTTAAAAATTAAGCGAAACTTTGACGAATTTCTGCTATAACTTCCAAAAATTTTACCGCACAAAAAAGATTTTTACATGAATTTAAAGATCAAAAATTTATCTTTTAAATGATATTAATGTTTTAATCTTAAAATTAAATTTCTATTTTTAATGAATTTTTAAATAAATATTTTAACTATGTTTTTCAATAATTTTTTTCGTCAAAAATAAAAATGAGGATTAAGCACGTTTCGCATTCATGAGAAAAAAAATAGCTTTTTTCAAAGTGTTGCCATCACATTGATTAAAGCTCTAACTGAAAATAAATTAAATCTTTTTGGAAATGAAATCTGCAAAAATATAATTTTTAGCAAGTGTCTGTAGGAAATGAAACAAATATGAAATATTATTTTTTCTAAAATATAAATTCAAGAAAAATTATTTTATGATCTTTTACACTCTCTATACAGGATGTTTATTCAGTCCCGGATCCATTTTGATATTTAATGACTCATAAAATAATGAAGATGTAAACAAACTTATGGCATTTATTGATGGAATAACTCATATATTTTCCTTTTCAGGTTTGAATATTTTTACTTTCGTAAATATCGTCTGCGCGTGTTTTTAATTTCAGATAATTTCATTTTCCAGTCTAAATATCTGTACTTTTCTAAATATCGTCTGCTTATTAATTGCATTTTTCTCTCTTTTGTTTTTGGCAACCATTGAAATGTTATGTTTACTTTTGATGTGTTTGTTCTAAATAGTACTTTTGTATGTGATGCTTTATTCGATCGGATATTAAGGAGAATGCATACACCACAAGAGAAAGCACAGATTTTATGGTGGTCATAGAGTTAATTTCCAATCAACTAAATCACTGACTTTTAAGAGTTAATTTCAAATCACTTAAACTGACTGATTTATGAAGATTTGAATATCACTATTCAATAAAAAAAGGATAATTTTAGATTTTTCATCGATCGTTTCAAAGAAAATACGCCAATAAGCGCGCAGGTTTCTCAAGATTAATTGGCCTAAGATTATGAAAATGTTGAGTTTTTCTAAATTTTTAACATTTAAAACTTCATAAATAAGTCTTAGTTGATAGTGGAAAATAGAAACATTCATTCATTTATTTAAAATTTGGTGTGTCCAGAATATTTATCAGAATATGATACCTTACTGCATTAAATTTAGACTTCATAATTTTTGAATTATATTTATAAGCAGGAACAAAATATTATAATTGATTTCATTTCAATCCTTTTGAAAGCAAAACTAAAAACTGAATTTTATACTGAATCTCAGAAATTTTTGTTGAATTATTGTTTGAGATATTACATAAACTATGAAAAATATTTTGTAGTTAACATAAGACTTAAATACCGAGCAATTCTGTTTGCAATACTCATATTCAATAATAATAATAATTAATTAATAATAATAAAGATGATAAATAAAATAAAACGCTTGGTTTTATTAAAAAATATCTTAATATTAATTGCAATTTCGTCATTTACATTTTTAATTAAAGTTGAAGTTTTACCGGAAATGGCAACAAATTAGCAAAATATATATAGTAAATTGAACGAAACGATCTAAACAATATAAGTTTGGTATGACTATCAAAATTTGAAGATTAAAAATGTTTTGTTTGAGAAGCCTTTAAGAGACCAGTTACTTAAAATACTTAATTGAAAATTGTAGCGAGCGGTAATACTGGCGAACTGACTGGTCGCCAAAGGCGGCTAGTAGCTAATAAGACGGAAAGACAATATAGAAATTTAAATTTCATAATTTTCGTAAAGTGCGTAATTGAATACATTGGTTGACAAAAAAACATAAAATGTAATTCTTTATTTTATTTAAAGTATTTAGCAAACCAGTACCATTTATTTATTTCTAGTGATTTAGAAATTAATTATTGAGTTACAATTAAAATTATCAACCTATATATTCAACAAGTGGTGTCTCTGATATTAAAACAGTTTACAATAGCAGTCTCAATTGAACAGTTTTAAAAAATGATTCTAAACTAAATTCGTATTTGTAGATTCCTTTGTAATAGTATTAAACGCAATAAGTTCATTGAATAATTTTTCTGAATTATGATTACATCTCTAATGTTAATCATAATATGCTTAGAATATAATTTGCATTCAGCAGGTATGACATCAGTATTAATTCATTTCTGGAATGTGTTATAACTTAATACTAAATTGATAAAGGGTTGGAAGCACAACTGTTTCCTAAGTCGCACTACCATTTACGCAATTCATTTTATTTTTCTAATAATTAATTTGTAAGTAACAACAAGTAATCTATTAGTGATTATAAATCACTATCTTTTCGTAAGTAACAACAGATATTAGTGATTATTATCAGTTCAAATATTTTTTTAATCTGAATTCTTCATTACATGATCAGCGATTTGCTGTAGACTTTTTATATCATTAAATTGTTTTGGGGATACAAAAAAGTTGAATATTAATATTATTTTTACTTGATTTATTGGTATCTAATATCATGATTACTTTGTTTATTGGTATCTGATAGCATGATATATTCATTTTTTTAATAAAAAATATCTCTAATGTCCTTAATTTCATAATTTTTAATTTAAAAAATTAAAAATTCTTTCGCAAAAATTTAAAGAATAGACATATGTTTTGTCACAGCTACAAATGTTTTGTATTTAATTGTCAGAACCTCGTTTTGGAACCTTCATAGATGTATAAAAGTTCATATTCTTCCGGTTGTTGTTGTTTTCATCTGTGGTTAATCTTCTATTGCTTATGAAACCCATTTGCATTTATCTTTCATCTGTTTTCTATCTTGTGGCGATGCCACCCATAATGCAGTAATAATTAGTTCTACAAATTTTATATGCGTTTTTGCTCTTTCATGTTTTTTTTTTCATTCATTGATTGGTTGGTTAACCAACCGTCTTTTGTTCTGTCACAAATAAATTGATACAGTACTATAAATTGTACTTTTTTATTTCTAGAATTTAAAAATTATACCGAGCAAATACCTTCCGTTTTTTCCTTCAGCATCATGAACCCACCTGATACGATACGTCATCAATTTATAACCGCATATTCGCTTTGGACTAGTCGAGTTTCTCTGCCTTGTATCTCATCAATCTAATCAACTCCTTCTTACTTTACTTCCTTTGAGATCGTGAATGTTGCAGAACTTATTGATATAATAAATACATAGAAACAAATCAGGAGCTGTCAAATAAGTGAACGACGTATTTGTGCTGCATGATCCTTGTATCTCTGGTTTTCATTGTTGAATTCGATCATTCTTTCTTTTCTTTAGCCGAATATTTCCTTTATAAAAAGTAAAATATTTTACATAAAAAAAGTTTTTAAAAAAAATAAAAATAATCTGAAAATAAATTGAACTTTCTTATATTAGAAATAAAAAAATATATTTTTGTAATCCAAACTCGATAGTTAGATGAATTTTGACATTTTAATGTTAATGAGACCTAACGACACGTTTTGATATTATGTACAATAGTGGCCAAAATTGTGGAAACGTTTTGGGAAAGTATTGGGATGGTATTTGCCAATGCGTTTAATTCTTCATCTACTATTATGTGATACTCTGATACTATTATTGTTTCAATTAATTTATTGTTCTTGTTAGATTACTTCTGTGTAGCTTTTTAGCCTACTCCATAGACTTTCGATTGGTTTAAAGTTTAGTCAATCCACAAACTATTCCAGTAATTGAAAATGATTGCTTCGAACCAGTTTTTACAAATAATTCAATATGACATGTAGCTTAACTTAGTGAAATATAAATTTGACACTTTTTGAAGAAAGATCACATGTGGAAATATAATCATTAGTGAAAACGAGTATTTCACTTATGATTTTTTTGCTCATTAACATTCCCAATAATCACACAAATTCTGCCCTTACCTTTTTCTATCATGCATCCCCAGATCATAAAACTAAATAGGTATTCAACAATAGGTTAATGCAATCAAGATGGAAATCTTCTCTTAATATTCATTTAACGTATTTTATTCCATGGCTACCAAATAGTGAAATCTGGTCTCATCACTCCAGATCACATAGTCATATTGTTTTGCTGTCCAGTTAATTTGGTATTTTGCTCAGTTTAATTTTTTCAAATTTTATTTCGGATTTAAAAATGGCACTTTTCGCGAAATTCTTGCATCTAGACCAGATTCCTGCAATCTTCGTCGAATGAAGCAATCGTCCTCTTCAATCCATTTCGTCCATTTCATTTTAAATGGCCCCCTTTTGATTTTTCTCTGTCACATAAGCACAGTCTAAGTTATTCCATCATCGCTTGGTGGTGCATAATTTTTCCTGTTTCTACCAATTTAGTTTTGTTGCAATTGAGTTTCCTTATAATCCTTCAAAAATTTAGTAATACCGCTTTTAGTTAGATTTCCGCCAATAGTCTTTCTAATTTTCATTACTATTAATTCCTTGTTCATGCAATTGTTTACCTTGTAATTTCTTGTTCAGCTTGCATCCTTTTTTTGGAGTGATCACTCTATTGTTTGCGCCTTTCTACACTTTCATGTTTTGACAACTCATAAAATAAAATAATGCAAAAAAAGAAAGAAAGAAAGAAAGAAACGTTGCGAACTTTCTAGAAATCGAAAAGAGGAAATCGAATTCCTTTCAGCTCCACATCATGATATCAATTGCTGAATTCTTCTAATAAAAATATACCACTTTATTGGCTATCTGAGCAACCATGCTAATTGGCTACATTCAAAGGAATAAAAGTTTTCGTTTATCTATTAAAGCAAGATATGCTTCTTTCTTCTTATTATTTCGCCATAATTATAATAAAATAATTCTTTGTAAACATAAAGTAAATGCATTACATTCTTGATTTAATTGTCTTTAAGATATTATACAGCTTTAGGGTATTAATGTAATTACTATTGCTGTTATGAGCCGTGAAACATTCAAAATGTAATTTTTCCTAAAAATTTTCAAAATTTATGACCATTACTGTTCTCATTTTCCTATTTGCATTATATGAACACAATCATTGCCAAAAAATATGAAATTACGAGTATATGTCACATTTAGGATCAAATGCATTAACGGGAAAATGCTATTTTTCCATAACAAAACTTGATTTTATTTCCTGTGCTATGAAACTGTAAAATTTCATAATATATCATGTCATATTTATAAAAGCTTTTTTTTATTTATATTTATATGTTTTTATATTTTTATTTATATGTTGACACTCAAATCTGACCTCCTCGCTAAGATAATTTTGTACCAACTAAGCTTTATGTAATTTGTCATTATCGCCTTATAAAATAAAGAAACCACCAACAAAGAAAATGGATCACGTCTGTAACTTTTTTATTTATTGTCGTGTCTTCACAAAATTAGTTTCGATGGAAATGGGTTAAGGGATAGGCTTGTTGTGATAGGCTAACTAATTAATCGATTTTAACTTCTATCTCGAAATTTTTCTATTACGAGAATCAAGATTTTTTTAGTGATTTGATTCAGCAGTCCGTTTTATGAATGCTCATCAAATTTCGTTCTGTAGTTTTTGAAATATGCTTAATTTTGTTTTCTGAAAACTCCATCGAAAAAAAGACAACCGATCGGGGACCATATATTAACTAACTATCGGCTTTTTAATAACGCGGTTAAAGAAAAAAAATTAATTAAACATCTCTAATGCCAATCTGTCCTGCATTCAAATTTTATATCGTCTGAGTGAGAAATTCTAGAAGCTGATTCTCTTCTTAGAAATGCAGTCTGCAATCAATCAATGAATTAGAGAAGATCATAGTATTTACCGCACTTTTAATAGTTCAATAATATACCATCGTAATTTTTTTAATTAAATATTATAATGCGTTCATATTTTTAAAATGGCTATCTCGGTATTCATAATGAATCTTTAATAAGAATTAATAACGTAAACAAGTAATAACGAGTATCCATATTTAAAAAAAAAAGATTTTTTTTTTCATATTTCACTGCATAGTTTATACTTATAAAAACTGCAAACGATTTTATAACTGTTTTCTGTCACCTGTCTAATGATGTTAAATTACAGCAACTTCAATAATTTTTATATCATATTCTGATGAAGTAACACTTTTTAAGTACAGCGTACAATTTGTACGAAAATATAATTTTTTAAAGTATGATCAGTTATTTTTTCGTGTGAAACATGATACTGATTAAGTTATGAATTTTGCGATATCGAAAAAAATTAGCTAGTCTAAATAAAGTCGATTAAAGACTATCGACTACAGGAATATGAACTATAAAAAAGCTGAATATCAGAAAAAAATTCCAAATTAAAAGCATTACAATTTATATTTTGAATTGCTACTAGGTATATTTTAACTCTAATTACATTATTGAAAATACATTTGCTAGAAGATTATGGCATTAATCTCACTTGGCGTTTTACTAAATATTTTGGATTGTCCTATTCATCGATGCATTTCATGTGACCATCTATAGTTTAAGAATCAAATTCTCAGTAATCAAAATTTATATTATAACAAAAAAAATTCGCATAATAACTTGAAATTTGTGACAGCCAATTTCAATTCCTCCTGGTTCTGCCTTAATTTTTTTTTAAATCCGTCACTGTTGAATTTAGCTGCATCATTTATTGTATTAGGAGCGAAAGCTTGACGAAAAATATCATAAATATTTTTTATTATTTCCTGACTTTATTTACGCACTAGCTGCCATTCTGTTATGTGAAAACAACAAATTACAAATATTCTGCAGAACTTATTTTATCTAGGTGTAAAATCAGATTTTTAAAAATACGCAGAAAATTTAAGAAAACCTAGTAGGCTGGCATAATATCATCAGGAAATGCATTTTTTTTAATTACATAAAAATCATTTTCTTTTTTTATGAAAATAATGCTTTAATTTATTTTCTAAAATCTGTTTCTAATTTAAAAGACAAACGAGACAAGTGAATTGTAAGAAAGGAAAGTTGGGATGTTTCCAAAGGATTTTTAATGTCAATGCAAAACTTTCTTTATCCTTACATATAGCTGAAATCATTTTTTAAAGGTAGTTACTAGAAACTTTATGAATATAAGCGTCAAATTTCTTATTTTTATTTATTTGTTTGTCTGTTTGCTTGCATCATATCGCATCGCAGCTTACAGACTTTCCTTGCACAAAACCCATAAATTCTACTTTCCTTAGCAACAGAAGGCATCCCATGAACTAACTGAATATTCTTTTTCGCAGTTACGAATATATTTCTTCGGTAATCCTTAAGCTAGTCTCTTTCGCCCATGTAAGATACCTTTAATTAATTACATTCCTTAAGGACAGGATAGCATTAGTGAGAGAGCTCTTAAGTATTCCCCCTTCGAATTTCTGGTGTATTTACACAATGCGATGCGGTTTGTTTTTAGCTCCTCAGTAAGCACAGAAAACATAGTAAACATTTTGGTAAAATGGCTCTTACCATTGATGAATTTAGTCGGGAAATATGGTGCAGATATTCAATTTTCGTGTAAATGCTATAGCTTCGATCGCTATGCATTTGTGAATTCTATTATTCACGGATCACTTGAATTTTACACGAACTCTCAAGCAGAATTATAATTTTAATATAAAGGTTACTATCAAAATTTTATTCCACTAACTCATCAAATATTAAGTTACTTTTTTTTCGCAAAATCCTAGATGATAGACCTATGTGTGAGTAGATTTGCTTCGAAATTCGATACAGACCTGCAATTTTGGAATAAAAAGAATCTCTTCAAAGTTCATTCGACTAAATTGCTGGAAATCTTTTTAAGATGTATAGATTATATTTGAGTTTCAGATTCTTTAAATAATTAAGGTTTCATATCTAATTCAGATTGCTAGTTATTTATCAGATTATTTATTTTTCATTAATTTGTTAATGTGTGAGAGTGCGTGCTTGTGTGTGTGTGTTTGTGTGTGATAGAGAGAGAGAGAGAGAGAGAGAGGGAGTGAGAGTAATACTTTCTAATTAATCTGCTCTCTAAAAATAGTTTTCTAATCTCTCGAATTCCGGCTTCACTGTAACTTCGGAGGTGCGCGGGCATATTCAACATATTCTTTTCTGAAACTATATAAGATGCAAATATCTTCTCACGGTCTTTCCTTCCCTGATTTCTGCCTTCCGTTTCGATACAATGCACCATACTTTCACCTTGGCTTAGACAAAGGAATCTTGACATAAATTTTAAAAAAACTAGATTATTTCTTTAAAGTTACGAGGAATAAACATAATTACAGAACTGCATATCTGCTTTTTTAAATCATGTGTTATTGTTACGTCTCCTGTGTAAAATCATCATATAATATACTGAAAAATCCTTTTTAGATAAACGATCTCAAAACATGACTATGCCATGTACTTAGAAATTTATAATTCGAATCTTCAGAGGTCAGTCGAATCCGATAGCAATTCTTTGATGTCTGGTAGGCATTTGTAAAAAGATTACTGGATCAAATATTATCATCCCCTCCATCTGATATTGGATAAAAAGTATTATTTCCATTTCCAAAAAGTAGAATAATGCAGCAGCAATACTAAAAGTATAGCAGTACAAAGTTAAAATGAAATGCTAATCTAATCAGTCAGTTTTCATGAATTAGTTCTGAATATAACTTAATGCTAGAATTGTGAAGAATTTTGTCTAACCAAAAACAATAAAACTATTTGTCAAATGATTAATAATAATAACTGAAAATTTACAAAAGAATGCTAAAAAAAGGCATCTTTGTTATTAATTGTTCTGTTTGTTCTAGTCTGTTGTGCTTACAGATATGATTAATATTGTTACAAGCCTGTAAAGTTGCTTCCCAGCACGGATACATCTATCATCAGAAAGACTGATTTACAATCACCTGTATTGGATGGTGCTCGGGTGCCGAGCTAGTGATCCCAGAACTTGGCGATAAACTTGACGACCATTTGACGACGAATTTGGCGACAAAATAGATAATGCTGGAAACTTCGAGAATTTTAACGATCCGTCCATTAGGAACCGAAATGAAACCGCCTGATTGACCGAGAAGATTCTCGGGCCGCCTCCCGGGAGCTATAAAATGCTGGCAGTCTCAAACTGCAGTGAACCAGATATGGAACCGTAGACAAGTAATGAGTCTTCGAGAGGTTAGCGAAGCAACGGTGGAGTACCAGCGTTGTGTGGAGCCCAAGCTATTGCTGAATTGGACTGTGTGCCAAGTCATGTTGTTTATTGTGGAAGCAGCATCAAGTTGTTTGTGGAGTAGTCAATCGTGTGGTAGTGAGTCGGCAGTTGGGTACAGCTAAATCGAGGAGACAATGAAAACTTCAGCCGTTATGGAGATACCGTAGATCGATGATCCGAGGATCTCCTCTCCTGCTGGATTCTGTCTGGCCTCTTTGTGTGTTGTGATCGATTACTACTTGTGGCCTACTGTTTGCTGTAGTGTGCTGTCCTGTGTGTACGTCTCGACTGTATATAGTTGTCTTCGTTGCATTCGTTGTCTGTGTATTTGTGTTCTGTGATCGATTACTACTTGTGTGCTACTGTTTACTGTAGTGTGCTATTCTTTGTGTACGTCTCGGCTGTATATAGTTGTCGTCTTTGCATTCGTTGTCTGTATCTTTGTTTTTAATAAACGTCGTTGTTGTTTTTTACTGAGGCCTGCTGATTGTATTTGCACACCATACACCCACATATAAGGAGCACGCACATGACGATATGGAGCACAAACACAAGGGTATTAAGCAGCAGTGTCGGATGAAGTCACAGGTTAGGCATGGTACCATCGACGATGCGGTAACATGACGGAATGCAGGGGTTTCAACGGGAACTAGACCGGACCCTGGACTACGGTTTGCATGAAACGATGTGGTCGGAGGTAGCCGAAGGAGACGGCGATGAAAGAACTTCGCCACGAAAACATCGCAGCTGGCGAACCTGGACCGAAGCAGTCATCTATGGAGCACAGCGAGCGCAAATGCAACGTTGGAGTCTCACCCGTCGATTTAATTTTAATTAATTTGATAATTTTTTACAGGAAACTATCCTTGTCCACTTTTTAATATGTAAGCATTATTTTATGTGAAGCATAATGCAGTTTGAAGACTGTGAAGAGACTTGCTATTTCGTGACGTCGTTTTATTTCATTTTTAAGAAGCAGGCATATGTACAAGCGATGAGCACACAGAACGACACAGAAAGGAATAAGGAAAAGCTCTTGGACATTTTATCCCTGGTCTTATATAACCTATGATTTCGATAGGGAAAACATTTCTTCATAGTGCTAATATATTACAAGATTTCGATAGGGATTTTCGTTACACGCGCGGAGAAGGCAGGGAAAACACAGGGAGATTTTAAAAAAGAATTTGCCTCATCAACAGTATTTTGCCTCTTCACGCGGAGTGTGGGAAAGTTAGACTTTTAGCTGATTCTGCAATTTAACAAAGCTTCTCTTCAATTAATTAAGTAGAGACAGTGGAATTGGATTACGAAATAAGAGAATATTTTAGAATAAAGTTACTATGGCCTAA